>BDMV01000012.1:1775115-1785415 GCA_008326285.1 Oryza officinalis | reverse complement strand
TGTTACTGCAGATGGATGCAACCTCCAAGGACTGAAAACTCATGATTGTCATATTCTTCTTCAAAGGATTATACCTGCTGCTGTACGAGGAATCATGCCCAAGGACATATACGAAGCATTTGCTGAATTAGGTAATTTTTTTTAGCAACTATGTGCAAAAACTTTGCTGGAAAGACTGAAAGTTGACATCCCAATCATTCTGTGCAAGCTTGAGAAAATATTTCCTCCTTTCTTTGATGTGATGCTACACCTGGTTGTCCATTTACCTGAAGAGGCAATTCTTAGAGGTCCAGTACAATATGGATGGATGTACCTAGTAGAAAGAAGGTTACTAACATTGAAATGGTTTGTGAGAAACATGACAATGCCTGAAGGGTCCATTGCAAAAGCATATGTTGCCGCTGAGTGTTTGACTATTTGCTCGAAGTACTTTGGTGATGATGTTAAGACACAACACAATCGGGAGGGCAGAAATAGAGAGCGTGTTGCTATTGTGAAAAAAGACCTATCTGTTTTCCAGCATGGAGTTGATCTTCTTGGAGCACCAAGTCTTACATATCTTGAGCATGATTATGAAAAAATGGTTTGGTTCGTGCTAAACAATTGTCTGGAGGTTGAGCCATATATTGAGTATGTCATCGCATCTACTATTTTCATTGTTTCTTGGAACTTATTTATTAGCCCTAATATTTGAATTAACTATCATTTTTAGAATATACAAGAGAGAGTTGGAGGATGAAGGATGTCCTAATGTTCAAAAAAACCCTTGAGAAGCAATTTTCTCGTTGGTTTAAGAAACACGTGAGTTTGATCTCTATTAATTTATTTCATCATTTTCTTCCTGGTTTAAGAAGCAAACTTTTTATGTCAATTATTTTTTTTGTGCAGATTACAAAACTTCGTTACGTGGATAGACAAGACATAAATGATGAGCTATTTGCGCTGTCATGTGAGCCTGATCTGCGAGTTCGAATTTATTCAACATGTCTTGTTAATGGTGTTCGATTCCACACTATAGACCGTGAGAAAAATAGAAGAACACAAAATAGCGGAATTATAGTTGAGGGTACACATGACAACCAGGAAATTGACTTCTATGGTTCCTTGAAGGAAATAATTGAGCTTAGATACAACACAGATTCAAGTGGCGATAGAATAGTGGTTCTATTTCGATGTGATTGGTTTGACACTCATGGAAAGAAGTTCCGAATGAAGGAAGATGGGTTCTTCAAAAGCATAAACCATGGCAGCTTGTGGTACAAAGATGATTCATTTATTCTAGCAACGCAGGCAACAAAGGTATTTTATTTGTTAGACACCAAGTATCGTGAGAAATGGCGAGTTGTTCAAAAATTTTCACATAGACACTTGTAGAGTGTGGCTGAAAATGACAATGAGAATATGCCCAATGTTGCGGTATTGTCCTACCAAAACGATGATTGTGAAGGTGTGCATGTTCAACTTACTGAAGGATATCTAGAAAATGACCAGCTAGTTAGTGAAGGTGATTTTCATGTTGATGCTAGTGTAGTTGATGACCTCCGTAGACAAAGAGAAGCGGAAGGGCAACAAGATGAGTCAGGCAACAGCGAAGATGAAACTGGATGGCAATATGTGAGTGATAATGAAGGTCCGACTATCCCTCTAGAAGATGACGA
The DNA here is from genome assembly GCA_008326285.1 of Oryza officinalis. Lineage (NCBI taxonomy): Eukaryota > Viridiplantae > Streptophyta > Magnoliopsida > Poales > Poaceae > Oryza > Oryza officinalis. Next base: position 1,783,757 of record BDMV01000012.1, on the reverse strand, counting down.
TGATAGCGATTATGAGTAGATTTAGTGGTGGTTTCAATTTAGTTGTCGATGAATGATGATTTGGACTATGTGGATTATTTTGTTTAAATAACCTGTACTGCAATTGATGCTGATGCTGTGTGATGCTGCTGTTTTGCTGTACTGCTGTGATGCTGCTGTGTTGCCGGTACTACTGTTTTGCTGCTGTTACTGCAGCTGCAGCTGCTGTGTTGCTGCTGATGCTGTGTTTCTGTGCTGCAGCTGCTGTGTTGCTGCTGTTGTTGCTGCTGCTGTGTTGCTGATGCTGTTTTGCTGCTGAAATTGCTGGTTTGCTGCGAATGCTGCTGAAATTGCTGCTGGTGCTGCTGAGATGCTGTTGAAATTGTTGCTGCTACTGAAAACTTGCAGATGCAGCTATTTTGCTGCAGCTACTGCTGTTGAGCTGCTGCTGCTATTTTATCGCTGCAGATGCAGCTGATGCTGTGTGATCACAAGTATAATATAGAACTAATTAAAAAGTATATATGAATCTCAAATTATTACAATCTCAATAATAAGAGTTTTCTGAAATTTAATAATAATATGGAGGCCCTATATATATACATAAACTAATATATTTATTTATATAGTCTTATAAATATTTTTTTCGTTTTCTTTTTCTCTACCAGATGCATATTATCTCGATGACATGATTGAGGCGACCGGTGGACATGATTGAGGCGGCGCGACATGAGTGGCGTGATGTGATCGAGCCGCGATTTGCCGACTTGTCGTTTCCGTTTGCGAGACGCAGAGAAGTTGCTTGCAAACGCCGAGAAGTTGCCAAGAGCGTAGGAGCAGCGAGCGGCGTGACAAGATGAGTCGGATTGATTCTGAATCCAACAAAACCGCCGGTAAACCATAAACCAAAAATCACTTTCGTTTTCCCTTTCCCACCGCGAGCTGCCTCCCCCCCTCCGCCGCTCCGTCTCTGTCCTCCCTGTTCCTGAAATATTAGATAACTTGACCAATCTCGAGCAACTATAATATATTGGTTCTGCTTCACCTAATTTTCCTACCCCTGGTATTTGAAGTAAGTCAGCATAACCGTTTCTCTCTAACAATCGCAGGTATATTGACAATTGTGGTTTAAGCGGGGAACTACCCTCTACCTTGTCCAACCTTAAGAACCTAAAGATCTTGTAAATTGTCTTGTGAACATAACTTTAATTTCAAGTTATTTCGTACATCACTATGATAACACTGTTTCTTTATGGGTTCAGAAGGGCATCGGATAATGATTTATCTGAGAGAATACCTGATTTTATTGGGAGCTTTTCAAATTTGCAAGAACTGTAAGCTACTTCTGGACTACTTCCTCAATTACGCAACCTTTTATTCTTGTATGTGAATTCAAATGAAGCTACAACCAAATGATTGATTATGTTTTTTTAATTTTTATTGCGAATACCCATGTAGGGCAGTGGTAGAGTCTCTAGTAGAGGGGATGCCAACCCGGTTTTCAAAAAAAAAAAAAAAGAAAACCTTGCAGGCGCTGTAGAACCTTGCAGGCGCACCGCATTTGGGTGGTTTTTCTTGACTTAGTTGAATGTGCAGGCCCTCTTAACCCGCCAATTGAGTTTTGTTTTTTGTTTTTGTTATTTATGTTCACTCAAGGCCAGGGAGGGAGAGAATATTATGTCTGGTGCAATTTTATTTTTTCAGAAGGTCTAAAAGGAAATTATTCCTTCTATTGCTAATGCGATGTATAAACATCTAAGAGACTAAGGCTGTGTTTGTTTGTGTGAGTTGGGAACTCATTTCCTTCGCACGAAAAATGGAACGATTCATTAGCACATAATTAATTAAGTATTTACTATTTTTTTTTGAAAAATAGATTAATATGATTTTTTAAAGCAATTTTTGTATAGAAACTTTTTGTAAAAAATGCATTGTTTAACAGTTTGAAATGCGTGCACGTGAAACACGAGGGAGATGAGTTGAAAAAACACCCGGCCGAACACAGCCTTAAAGGAAATAATTCTGATGGTCCCATTCCTGAAAGCTTTTCTAGTCTCAACAAATTGATAGGTCTGTAAGTGCTTTCCCGCTTTAATTTTTGTGACACAAGCTGCGTACTTGTTGCAAAGGTCTTGCTGTGGTACATTAACTATCTCTTGTACAGGCAAATAGGTGATTTAGTGGGTGTGAGTTCTTCATTAGCTTTTATAGCTAACATGACATCCTTGAAGACTCTGTATGGTGGCCTGTGTACACACTTGTCTTTATTGGTGAGCTATGCCTTGACAAACATGGAAGATCTTATCAACGTATTGTTTTATTTCAATACTAAGGAATTGCAGGATATCTGACAATCTTGCTTCAGTGGACTTCTGAAAGTTCGTAGAACTTGGTTACTTGTAAGAACCTAATAACCCTAAACTATAACTACTCCATTATGACCGGTTGTTTTCATTCTGCTACTTGTTTGGTTAAAAGTGAAGTGAGTGTTTACCTTTTGCTCTTTCCCCTTTTTGTACGTATCTGAATGACACAAGGACATTCATAAGGGCAACCTGTATTCATAAGGGCACATGGTCGCTTTCTCTCTGTCTCTCCGACTTGGTGAGCGGGAACAACTGGACATTGAGCAATGTTTACGGGCCGCAGGTGGAAGGGGAGAAGCTGTTGTTCCTCAATGAATTGCGTGAGGTGGGGGAGCTGGTGACAGGAGCTTGGTGCATGTTGGCGATTTTAATTTGCTTTCTTCTAAGTCAGACAAGAACAACGGGCTGGTGAGTAGGAGATTGATCGGCAAATTCAGGCAAACTCTTGACGTTCTGGAATTGCGAGAGTTATATTTGTTTGGCCGGCGCTACACTTGGAGCAATGAGCAAGAGTGCCTGACCTTGACAAAAATCGACAGTTTTGGTTAATGCGGATTGGGAGGATGCTTTCAAGGATGCTCACCTGCAGGCTCTAAGTTCGTCGGCCTCTGATCACTGCCCAATATTGTTAGCATGTGACCAAATGATGCACAGACAGAGGAAATTCAAATTTGAGTCTTATTGGACTCGGTTGGCTGGGTTTGATGAGGTGGTCCAACAGGCTTTGGTCGATGGCGCCACAGGGATCCAATGCTCTTAGCTCACTGCATTTCAAACTTCAAAGCACAGCGTCTGCCTTGAGATCTTGGGGTCAATGGCAGATTAGTGAGCTTCGGCTGCAACTATCGGTAGCTCATGAAATCATTTTGCAGTTGGATAAAGCACAGAATGAGCGTCTCCTATATGAGGCGGAGCGCTCTCTGTGCGCCACTCTGAAAGAACACTGCCTTGCTCTAGCCTCCCTGGAACGCATCAGGTTAAGACAGCGAGCACGTCTCCTGTACCTGCGACATAGTGGCACGAGTGCTCAATTCTTCCATCTCAAGATCAATGCCAGCAGAAGAAAGAAGGTGATTTCCTCCCTCTGCCAGGACGGTTCTTGGGCAGTGACAGAGGAAGATAAGCTGAATGCGGCACATGACTACTTCCTTCACATCATGGGCACTCCTCCCCCCCCCCAACGATAGCCTTGGATTTCGATAGCATTGGCATGCTCTGTGGTGACCTCTCAGGGTTAGAAGGAGACGTAACTGAGGAGGAAACAAGAAAGGTGGTCCTGGAGTTGCTCTATGATAAGGCGCCGGGTTCGGATTGATTTAGTGCTCTGTTTTTCAAACGCTGTTCGGATACAATTAAGGCCGACTTGGTGGCGGCTCTCAACCTTGTGTGGCAGGCCAATTCACAACATCTCCACCTGCTGAATTCCGCCTCCATAGTGTTGCTCCCCAAGAAAGAAGACCCTGGCTAGCTATCCGACTTTAGACCAATCAGCCTCATTCATAGTTTCGCAAAAATCCAGATGAAGATTATGGCAGTGCGTCTAGCTCCCTTGATGAATGATTTGATTGGACCTTCTCAGACTGCCTTCATCAAGAAGAGGAGAATCCAGGACAATTTCCTGTATGTGCAAGGGATTGTGAAGTGTTTGAATCAGTTGATAACTCCTGCTATGATCCTAAAGATTGATATCGCCAAGGCCTTCGACACTTTCCTGGGAATTCCTCCTCGACCTCCTCCGTCACCTGGGCTTCGGTCCGAGATGGCGTGATTGCATCTCGGTGCTACTGGCCACGGCATCGACGACTGTATGCATCAATGGGAGAGACACGCAGCGGATTTGTTTGGCAAGGGGTTTACGACAAGGAGATCCGCTCTCTCCGCTTCTGTTTGTAATCATCATGGAGACCTTGGCAGCTCTGTGCGACGGCAGTGTAGAGGGCTGCCTTGACCCCCCTGGCTGGAGACTTCCTTCTCCTCCGAGCTTCTCTTTATGCCGACGATGCTATCATCTTCTTCCACCCGTCTTTGCGTGATGCATCGGTGCTTCGTTTGCTGCTTAAGCTACTGGAGAGGTGGCCGGCCTGGTCACAAATCTGACAAAAAGCTCCATAACCCCTCTGAACTGTACAGAGGAACAACTTGCCAAGGTAGTTGGAGTTCTTGGATGTCCTATTAAGCAGCTGCCGATCACCTACCTTGGGCTACCTATTAAGGGGACAACAGTGGCACAGGCGTTGCAGGGCAATGCCTGGATCCCGGACATCCGGGGCGGCCTCTCCATCCAGGCCCTGGTAGAATTTCTCAACCTGTGGGATGTGGTTGTCACCATATCCCTTGACCCAGCTTGTTGCGACACCTTGGTGTGGAAGACGGCAGCGAATGGAGATTTCTCCATCAAATCAGCCTACAAACTACTTGTGACCGAAAAGACGGAGTGCCCGCTCGGCAAGATCATCTGGAAGTCGAGGGCGCCAGCGAGGTGCAAGTTCTTCATGTTCCTTGCTGTGCGCGACACGTGCATGACGTCGGACAACCTTCATGGCGAGGTTGGCATCTCACTCTAATCTGCCACCTGTGTGCAAAAGAGACCGAGTCCTGTCGCCACATCTTCCTGGATTGTGCTTTCACTCACCAAGTGTGGGACAGAATTCGCATCCGCCTGGGGCTCATGTGTTCAATGCCTTGTATTGACCTATCTGCTTGGTGGCTTTCTTCTCGCAAGACGGTCGCAAAGATTGATCGCAAGACTTTCGATGCGGGGGTCATACTCGTATCTTGGCTGATTTCGAAGGAATGCAACGCGAGAGTATTCGATGACAAAGAAACCTCGGTTTCTCAACTTTGTGCGACAATGGCTGATGAATGGGGAGCTTGGGTGGCGGCAGGTCTAATGGCGCCAATAGAGGAAATCTAATGGCATAGTCAGGCTCGTCCTGGACGGGAGGCATGTAGCCTTTGAGTTTTGCATGTTTCTGGGCTGCTGCTTTTGTGGGGTTAATGCTGTATTTGTAACCAAAACTCTCTTCTAAATCTTAATAAACTTCGGCCGGCTTTACACCGGCCCGGCAAAAAAAAAAAAAAGAATGACACAGGGACTTAAGTTTTAACAGCATCACAGGCAAAATACCTCCAGTCCTTTTGAACCTGCGCTTACTCGAATGAATAAGGAAAACAATTGTAGGATTAAATGCCTTCATCAGACAAAATGCCTTCATCATGTCTGTTTCAATTCAAAATATTATTTTAAAATTTCTCTACAATATTTCATGTGAGTCAGATTTCTTGGAAATAACAACCTCTCTGGGAGTTTGCCAGAGACAAAGAGCACTTCCCTTAATACTCTGTAAGTTTTTTCTTACCTTCAGTTTAGCTATACTGAGTATCAATATGCACCATTTAGTACAACATGTAAAATGGGGTTTTCCTTCGCATATTTCAAATAAATATTGGTCTTGTTTTACTAATGATATCTTTTCAGAGATCTATCATACAACATGCTCTCTGGGGAATTTCCTTCATGGCTCAGCACGGAACATTTACATGTGTAGGTTTTTCTCAATAAATGTTCATTTGGAAGCAAACAAATCAATACATGTCCACCACACTTTGTGGACTCTGGACTATGAAACTACAAACAGTAATTATTGTCACGACAGCTTGTGGCCTTACTGTCTGTGTTGTATTGCTCTTCTAGGAATTTGGTGTGGAATAACTTCAAGGTAAATAACTCCAACAAAAGGTTTCTTTTCTACTAAATGTAATTAGTTTCACTTCATACATCTCTGTGAAGCTCTTTTAAATATCTCGTGTTTGTAGTATTTTGCCATCAGGTCTAAATTGCCTCCAGCGAAATACTCCCTGTTTTCCTGCTTCTCTAGGGAGTGAATACTTATATATTCACTATTTGCTGTGCTAGCTTAATCTCGGCAACAGCAAAATCTGTACTCTTATATGTTTTCTGTTAAATTACAGAGTCCTCCTTTGCAGTAGATTCTGGTGGTAAGAAAAACATTAGAGGCTCAGATAAATCTGATTACGAACCTGATGATGCTGATCTCCTAGGAGCATCATACTATGTTTCGAGCTCAACAAGATTGGGTGTAAGCAACACAGGAAGTTACAGGGACTCCCCTAATGCGAGTTGCATAGTGTATACTTCACACCATTTTGCCAACACACTTGATACTGTACTATTCCAGACAGCTAGATTGTCCACCTCTTCATTAAGATACTGTGGCATTGGGCTCAAGAATGGAGTTTACGGTGTGGAGCTTCAATTTGCAGAGATCTTCTTCCCAGATAACCACACATGGAAAAGCTTGGGAAGAAGGATTTTCGGCATATACATTCAGGTGGCTTATTCAGAATATATTAGTGAATGTATTTTTTTGACAACAAAAATACCCGACAATAGTGTGGAATAGTTGTATTGTTTGTGTGTGTTTGTCAATGACAGTGGCGGAGCTTGACACAAAATTAAGGGGGGGCCACATAGAACATTAAACACTATAGATGAAACTTTAAGCACATATATTGTGTTAGAGAGGACAAAAACTACCTTATTAATTTCTTCCTCAGTATATAGGTGCATGAATGAGGATAGAACGAGAGAAGGCAGACTCTTGAAATGTTGGACCCTAAACTTGCAAAATTCGACGAGGAAGAGATTGTGCGAGTCATCAACATCATTCTTCTTTGCACTGTGGGCTTACCTGAGCAACGCCCACCGATGTCGAAAGTTGTCTCCATGCATGCTTACTGAAGATACCGAGATGACTGAAGTGGATATGAGTATGTGGCCTAGCTATGTGCCTCAGTGGCAGAGGAAGAGTGGAAGTGATAGTTTCTTCGCGTCATCGATGCAGCAATCTTCAGGCACCGAATTTAGTGTGCCATCAGCTCAGGAAACAACACAAAATNGAAGCACAAAAAAAATAATTGCAGGGTCACATATAATATTTCCTGAAACACAGAATTCACAGAATATTACAATATTACATTCACATCGCAGAAATCACAGAATCCAACCCATTTTCCAAATGAAACCAAACCAATCCAACCTACTTGCCTCATGTGGATTCAATCCACTTCCCAAACCATTTAAAACCCTTCCATCAATGATGTTAGATTTAATTCATCATTGTTTGTAGCATACTGTGTCAAATAAGGTAAAAATAGCTGAGATCTAAATATCCATAAATTTGAGGTTTTACAAAATCCTAGGACCATCCAAACTGTGATTGAATTCAAAATAATTCTTGACAAACTATGTTATTCAAACGAAATAGCTAGACATCTGTTCAAAATAATTCTAGGACCATCCAAACTTTGAGCAGGAGTTTCCTGTGGCCTCGATAAAGCAAGCACTTGTAGCTCTTGAAAAGGAGGAACAGTGGCATAGAATCGTCCAGGTTTTGGACATTATAATTTGCTTGATTTTAATTGTGTTTTATCGTTTGTATACCCAGAATTAAATAATTGGCTAACTACATGGTTAGGTGATAAAATGGATGTTGAGCAAAGGACAAGGGAAGACTATCAGAACATATGAGCAATTAGTGTGTGCACTTGAGAAGGACAATAGAGCTGATGAAGCTTGCAGAATCTGGGAGTTGAAGATAGCCCATGATCTACAATCAGTTCCATGGCGGTTTTGCCGCCTTATGTTGGGTATTTACTACAGGAATAATAAGCTAGATAGGCTTGTCAAGGTATGGATCTCAAGTCTTTGTCCATCAAGTACTTATTTTTATCATATTTAAGTTGATGGGTCTTGAGTGACCAATGATGCCTCTTAATCTCACAGATTTTATATTATGATAAAACCCACTTATGTGAATTTCATTTCCCTGTTATTGCTTATGATTTTAGCTCTTCAAGAATCTTGAAGCATGTGGTCGTAAACCTCCGAGCAAAGATATTGTACGGAAAGTTGAAGACGCGTATGAAATGCTTGGTTTAGTAGAGGAGAAAAAAGTATTGCTTGAGAAATACAAGGAATTGTTTGACAAGCCATCGAGTAATGATACAAAGAAAGGATGGCAGTTGAAAAAGGCTGAGAAGAACATGAGAGCTCGCTAGATATGTGACGCCTGCACCTCTAAAACCTACGCATCGAGCTTCAAGGATGGCATAGGCTTAGAGCTTCACAGTGCAAGTTGGAAACATCTGAATATCTGCCAGTCCAGTACAGTACACTCTTGCCCGTGAGATAAGAGAATTGGGATTGTCAACAGATAAGATTATCTAAATTAATTCCTACTGGGATTAGAACAGACATGGACTAAAACTCTTATC
>BDMV01000012.1:1758502-1768547 GCA_008326285.1 Oryza officinalis | reverse complement strand
ACATATATATATCTCACAAATTCACAAATTCAAAAATAAGGGACTTTCGACTTGTTTCGACCTAATTGCACATATATATATCTCACAAATTCACAAGTATATATATATCTGACATATATATCTCACAAATTCACAACTATATCTCACAATGCACATATATATCTCAGAATTCTCTGCACATTGCACATATATATGTCACAAACATCACACTGCAAATATATATCTCACATTTGACTGCCGGCGGCGTGGAGGAGGACTAGGAGGTGCCGGCGGCGTCGGCGTGGAGGCGGAGGACGAGGAGCCGGCGGCGTCGGGCTGGAGGAGGTCAAGGACGTGCCGGCGACGTCGGCGTGGAGGCGGAGGAGGAGGACCCGGCCGGCGTCGCCGTGGAGGAGTCGCCGGCGGCGTCGGGCTGGAGGAGGAGGAGGAGGAGGAGATGGACCAGGCGGCGTTGGCGTGGAGGAGGAGGTGTCTGGCGGCGGCGGCGGAAATTTCGGCAGCCTGGCGGCTAGGGTTCAAGTGCCGGTGACTTAGAAAATTTTGGCACCCCGCGCTCCCTATATATAGGAGTAGATCATCGCATGCGGCCGGCTTAACAGCCCGCATGCGAAAATAATCTTTCCATGCGGCCAGTAATTCCGGCCGCATGCGAAAATAATCTTTCCATGCGGCCGGTTTAACGGCCCGCATGCGAAAATCATCTTTCCATGAGGCCGGCTTAACGGCCCGCATGAGAAAATAATTTTACATTTCTTCTACTCTATTTTTTTGAATTAGGTAAAGTAAAATTTCATCTAGTGACATTTCAGCTAGTGACACAATAATTTTACATTTCTCACAAATTTTATTACACATAATTTTTTCAATGTATTGGTAGAACTAAAATTCCATATTTGTTGCCAATAAATAAACTCATAACCATTAATTGCATGATTACTTAAATATGATCGCACGTAGATTGAAGTGCTCCCGCTTGAACTCATCCCACAGCCGTAACCCCTCTTTCCATAGCTCCTCCATGTCCTCCATCAAAGGCTCAAGAAAAACATCTATATCGATTCTAGGTTGCTTCGGACCTTGTATGAGGATAGTGAGAAGAATATACTTTCGTTTCTGACATATCCATGTTGGAAGATTATACATTGTGAGAAGAACTGGCCATGTGCTGTGTGAGCTGCTTAAATCACCAAACGGGTTCATTCCATCAGTGCTCAACGCGAACCTTACATTCCTTGGATCCTTACCAAATTCTGGGTGCTTTGCATCAAATGTCTTCCACTGGCGAGCATCGGCAGGATGTCGAATCATACCATCTGTCTTTCGGCCCTCTTGATGTCATCTCATCAACTCAGCATCAGTCGGGTTTGAGTACAGACGCTTCGTCAGATCATTAAAACTTGTGTCCGACCATCCATGTTTAGCCTTCAATCTCAGAAGTTCAAGCATTGAACGCAGTACCGTGAAATCCTTATCACATCCGTTCGTTTCATCGTAAAGAAGATCCTTCGATGCCTTCTCCAGTGCCTGCCAATTCTCTAACCCTCGTGATCTACCCACTAGAACCTCAGGTTCGACATGGCGTAGCATATCTTCTATATCAAAACCGCCCTCAAAATCATCACTATCTGTGGACACGTCTACATTTATCCTTTCACGGGACATGTCTTCGATTATAAAATTCTCTGCTCATTCATCTTCGGACTTAACTCTTCATCGTCATCTTGGGGATCGGCGATTTCCCCATGATAGGTCCAAACCTTATAATTGGCGGTGAATCCATGTTGCATTATGTGTCCCAAAATTTCACCATGATCTACCAACAATTTCTGATTCTTGCAATGACGACACGGACAAAAAATTTTTGCCATATTCTCCCTCAAAGCATGCGCCTTAGCCTGATCAATAAATTTAGATGCTTCCTTCATAAATATTGGCTGAGTTCTCCGCATCTCATACATCCATGACGACCGATCCATCTATATATAAAGACAACAAAATTACAGACACAAATAATAGACCGCAGGTATTTTATAAAAACGTGTAAATACATATATATATCCATCAGAAAAATACAACAATACAAGTAACTAGTATGTACAAGTATTTACATCCAAAATTTACACATCAAAACATGTATTTTGAAGTTAGATTTTGCAAAAACTAGCTAAAACAAACCTTGTCAAAATTTTAAAAAAACTCTAATTTCCACCAACAAAATTTAATAAAAATGGAGCCAAATGAAGGAGGAGAGAGAGTTCTTAACCTTTCATATAAACTTTAAGCAAAGATTTCGAGTTGAAAACCTCCCCTCCTATTTGTTGCATGCTTAGGAGAGAGAAAACTTCGGTTTGAAATGGTGAAGTTCGGGCTTGCTGCAAGATATATGGGCTCATCGTCGCATGCGGTCCGTTAAGACAGCCGCATGCGAAGATTCATTATCGCATGCGGTTGCTTAAGACGGCCGCATGCGAAAATAGGCCTATTATTGCATGCGGCTGTCTTAAGCAGCCGCATGCGATAATGAATCTTCGTATGCGGCTGATTAACCTGTCCCCAGGGGGACGATTTTTGCAGGCGCGCCCATAGTCGTCCGCATGGAACCTAAAGCCCTCCTACAGAAAAATGCTTTCTGTAGTAGTGTGTTCGATGACCATCTCGAAGAAGGCGTCGAGGTCGTGGAAGATCCGGTCGCGGCGATCGATGAGGCCGGTGAGGCGGTCGATGTGGCGGCCGGCGGGGTTGGGGAAGAAGTCCTCGGCGGAGAAGCTGGCCATCATGTCCATGGCGTCGTCGAGCACGTGCTGGAAGTGATTCCTGTGCGCGAACCCCTCCGTGCCGTAGATGTTGCCGAACGCCACCACGCCGATGATGCCGTCGGCGAGGCCGAAGATGTGGTCGTCCAGCGCCACCGGCTTCGTCCCGACGCGCGTCAGGTTGCTCACCAGAATCTCCACCTGATCCCGGCGCGCACGCCACGCCGCCTTGACGCGGCACGCGCTGACGAGCTCGACGGCGAAGATCTTCCTCATCTCGCGCCAGTAGTCGCCGTAGGGCGAGAAGTCGATGTTCTTGCAGCCGTACGACAGCCGCGTCGACCCCGGCGAGACTGGGCGGCTGCAGCAGTCGACGTCGCGCGTCCTCAGCACGTCCCACGCCTCCTCTGCCGACGACACCACCACCGCCGCCTGCCGCCGTGCCCAGGCGCAGCAGCATCACCGGGCCGTGCCGCCGCGCCAGCTCGCGGAGGCTCCCGTGCGGCACCGTGCCCAGCTGGTGCAGGTTGCCCAGCACCGGCAGCCGCGGCGGGCCCGGCGGCAGCTTGCATTTCTTGGTCGAGCCGCCTCCTCTGCCTAGGAGGAAGAGGGAGACGAGGAGTGCGAGGAGGAGGGTGAGGGTGGCGATGGCGGTGAGCTGCCATTGCTGGAGCAGCTTCGTTACGAGCTGCGGGATGGACGCCATTGCCATGAGATTTGCTGGTGGGCTCTGCTCCGGTGATCGAGTGGCTTATATATATACTGGCAGTGGAGATGGGAGCTGCAATTTTAGCTGCCAGAGCAGCACACTGATCATATATATAGACGTAGCTTGCCGAAGCAAGGCGAGGTTTAATTGGCTTGACCTATATCATTTTGCCTTTGCAGAGTGGAAATGACGGGGTTCTTGACCTGTCATTAAACTCGTTCGATCGTTTGGTTGAGCCGTCGCTAGTTTCTACTTGAAAAAACTCCTGAATTTATTAGTTGGTCATTGCCCTTTTTTTTGTATGAAGCTGAGAATAGATAATTAGTGTTGCGTACGCTTACGTTCCCATTAGCCTGCAGCTAACCATAAACCCTGTCGTAGTGTCGTTGCATTTCCGTTATTTGGTGCGACAGATACGAAGGTATATATAGCCCATTGGATCTTTCAGCTTAATGGGCCTTTATTAGTTGATGGGCTTTTTCTCATCCAAGCTCCGCAGAATTTTTTGTATTTTTAGAATTTTTTTTTTTAATATTTACAGAAATATTATAGCGCCGAAAAAATTTGCAAAAATAGACCCTGCCGCCCTTCGCAAGGGCGGCAAGCCGACGTGGCACACGCGCGTAGGACGGCACGGGACGGCCGTCAAGGAGGAGCTGGCCATTTTGCGCTTTGCCCCCTTGCCGCCCTGGCAGAGGGCGGCAAGGCCATTTTGCAGGCGGCCCCTTGCCGCCCTCTGCAAGGGCGGCAGGCCTAGCCACCTATAAATCCCAGCCGGCCTCCTGAAACCAAGCCATTCTCTCCCTCACCTCTCCACATTAAAAAAAAAGGAGAAGGAGAGGAGAAGAAAAGAAGAGGCGAAGCCCTGCCGGTTTCAATCTTCGATTTCAGGTAATATTCGTAGATTATATACGTGACTAAATATATGATGTTAACTAGGATATCACTTGTATTTTTGTAGAACTTTGGTTGGATAAATGCATTGTATGAAATAGGGTTTTACCTGTGGTACTATATAAATATATATTGTTAGATGTAGGTAACTTAGTAGATCTGTAGTATTTGTAGTTATTAGGTTTGTAGTTTTAAATGTTGTTGAGTAACATTGCAATAGAATATATAAAAATTTAGGTACGTTGCAAAGAAGATATTACACTGTAGTCGTTTATTATGTAAAATAATGGCCTAGTAATTAACTTTACAGATATGTCCAGTAAACTTATATTTCAACTATACCATGGTCAAGGAAACGTCCGTTATGGGCCAACTGGGGTAGATCTGTCAGAATTTATTGTAACAGCAAGGGGAATTGATAGGCCAGCTGAGAGGAGTGTACCTTCTATAAAAAAATGGTTGATGCGGGGCTTGGGAGTTGATCCACAGACTAGTGACATTACAATCTATGTTGTAGTAAGTCGGGCAACAGAGGGTTTTTATTGGGAACTAATGCCGGTTCAAAACTCTGGGATGTGGAGATGGTATGTGGAGAATGCATTGCAACGTGGGTGGCCTCTAGCTATGGTTCCGTATGTTCATCCGAAGGATCCAAGTGTACAGATGAACATGGATGATGGCGAGGGGCCAAGTGCAGAAGTGAATGAGATTGAAGTGGATCAGGTCAATGCACCAGAGGAAGATGGAGTAGCTCCAGTAGTAGCTCCAGTAGGCATGCAACCTGGTGGAGTGGCTGACGAGGGGGAGACTGTGGGTGCCATTGTGGACGAAATGGAAAAAGAGGATCGTGACAACGAGCGTGTGGAGGAAGATGATTCGTCAGATGATGACGAGAACAATATTAATCCAGCTGAATGGGCTAGTGATGATTTTTCTGGTTTGGTCATCTCTGAAGGGGAAAATGTGAGATGGGAGTACAAGGAAAACGAGATTATCGAGGGAGCGAGGTATGGTAATGGAGAAGACATGAAGGAGGCGGTGAAGCATTATGCAGTGTCACTTCATAGGGAGTTTTGGGTTGCCAAGTCTAACCGGACACAATATGAAGTTAGGTGTGTTAATGAAAAAGATGGGTGTCCGTGGAGAGTGCACGCCTATAAGGGGAAATGGAAGGACTACTGGACAGCGTCGGTCGTTACGAAACATACTTGTTATCTACCTGGTGTTCAGAAATACCACAGGAACATTACATGTGCATTTGTTGCATCTGAGATGTATGCGCATGTCGTGCACAATCTGGCATATGAACCGAAGTCAATAATCCGACATATCGAACAGACATTCAAGTATACAATTAGCTATGCCAAGGCGTGGAGGGCCAAACAGAAAATAATAGAGATGAGATTTGGAACTTATGAAGCCTCATATGACAATTTGCCACGTCTGCTATCTGTTATCCAACAAAGAAACCCTGGGACCTCTTGTGCACTCAAGACATTCCCCTCAATTGAACATCCTGGCAAGACTGTGCTGCAAAAAGCGTTCTTAGCTCTACATGCATGCAAGATGGCATTCGTGCACTGTCGTCCAGTTCTTTGTATTGATGGGACATTTTTGACCGGGAAGTATCGGGGCCAGATACTAACAGCAATTGGGGTAGATGGGAACAATCAGGTATTACCGTTGGCATTTGCTTTTGTCGAGAGTGAGAACACCGACAGCTGGTACTGGTTCCTCCATCTGGTTAAGACAGAAGTTGTTGGTATGAGGCCCAATGTGTGTCTAATACATGACAGGCACGCCGGTATGCTTCGAGCGATAGAAGAGTTAAAGTTTGGGAGTATGGAAAGAGGGTACCCTGGCCAGTGGGAAGATGTACAAAGCAGGTGGTGCATGCGTCATATGGGAGCTAATTTCTTCAAGCAATTTAAGAACAAGGAGTTGATGAACATGTTCAAGAGGCTATGCAATCAGAACCAGGAGAAAAAATTCAATGAGCTTTGGAAGAGATTAGATGAGTTGACAGGCAAAAGTAGTAACCAGCGTGCAACAAGACCAGCGGCCGCTGTACCTGACCCTCCTCAAGCACTCGGAGCTCTCCCAACAGACAGTGTAACATTGGTTAGAAGAACTGGGGAGCAAATTCGAAAATTTTCTCAGTGGATTGAGAATGAGCCAAAAGAGAAATGGGCTAAGACTTATGACACAGGTGGTGCTAGATATGGTATAATGACAACAAATTTGGCGGAAGTTTACAACTGGGTGATGCGCGGTGTCCGTGGACTCCCACTAGTTGGTATAGTGGAGTTCATTTTACATGGGACATGCAAGTATTTCAGGGAGCGGTTCCAAGCAGTTTTTCCCTCTATGCCGAACAACAACATTTTATTTGGAACTTTCATGGAGAAAAAACTAGCGGAGTGGCGTGCAAAGGCCATGAAACATCGAGCTCTAGTGCAAGGTACCCAACAACACAGGTTTGAGGTACTCTGCCAAGACAAGGCAGGCAGGGGTATCTACCGCAAGAGAGTAAAGCAGGAGTGCGTTCTCAAAGACGACGGCACATGTCATTGCTCCTGTAGAAAGCCGACGCTGCTCCACAGGCCATGCACCCATGTCATTTCCGCGGCATCTGAGTGTGGCATCCAAGATGCAGTATATGTGTCACAATACTTCTCCAAGCAAGCAATATATCACACATGGAGTGGCGAGATTTTTGGCTTCGGTGTAGCTGGGGAGTTCACAAAGATTAACGATCCGATAATCTATATTCCTGACCCAACGAAACTCCGAGACAAGGCGGGACGGAGGAAGACTCGGCGCATCCGCAACGATATGGACGAGTCGGAGGCAGGCAGGGTGAAGCGGTGCAGCAAATGCGATGAACGTGGCCACACCTACAAGTATTGTCCTGAAGACAAGGAAAAACCAAGTGCGGCAGAGGCAGGTCTATCAGGATCAGCAGCAGATGGAGCTCGCCCTACGGGTGAAGGCACTACTTCAAGGCGACCCCGTCCTAGACGTTCTCGTGGAACGTCCGGTTACGTGGTGTAGTTCGTGTGTTGTATGTTGGCAAAAGGCTTTGCTTGTAATTTCGTTCGAACTTATCGATATGTTCGCATTGTGTTGTGTTGCGAACCACTTGTTAGACTTCCGCATGTAATGTCTTTATGTTTTACGGCTTGTAATTTTGTTTTATGTTATTTCATTCTCGTTACGTGCCTTTGTGTAACGAAAGTTATGTTCTCAATAATCTGCACTCTTGCATGTCTCTATAAGTATTCTTCCGTTTCAGATAACTTGTTTTTACAATTATATTATTACCTTCTTATTTACCCTAACATGTAACACGTTATTTGCAGAGATGGCACATCCTGAGTTGTTGGATCCGGCGATAGATCAGCGCCACCGGTCGTACCTTACTGCGGTGGAGGGGGCTCAGCTTGGGACGTTCCGTCCACGGTCGTCACGCGAGCGACTTTTGGTTCACGACTCCTTCGTCGAGAGGTATGGTTTTACTGTGTTCACGACACCGGGCTTACCTTACTACGGTGGAGGGGGCTTAGCAATGTGTTCATTTTAACGTCTGGTATTATTTCGCTTTCGCAGGTTGCGTGAGGCCGGTCTCTTACCGTTGGCTCGGCTAGTTGAGGCCGCCACCGGCGACGCTGACGTGACGAGACGTTGGGACCCGGACAGGTCCCTCCTAGCAGCGTTGGTCGACCGGTGGAGGCCGGAGACGCACACTTTTCACCTGCCGTGCGGTGAGGTAGCCCCTACCCTGCAGGATGTCTCGTACTTGTTGGGGCTACCGCTCGCGGGAGACGCTGTCGGGCCAGTTGACATGGGTGTGGACTGGAAGGACGAGCTGACGGCACGTTTCGCACCCGTGCAGCGCCTACCAGGTCTACCGCTCGAGCCGTTGCAGCAGCACCGCAACACCGGGCCTACGAAGAGGTGGCTGCTTCAGTTCACTGTAAGTTCTTTCTACCTAAACTGACGTGTATTATGTACGTAACTTGTAAAGTGCCTAACATTTCATCCAACGCTTGCAGGTTGACCAGCTACCGGAGGAGGCCGACGAGTACTCCTTCAGCCGTTGTTTGGAGGCGTACTTGTTGTGGCTTTTTGGGTGGGTGATGTTCTGTGGTAGTCACGGACACTCGGTCGACCGGGGTCTCGTGCACTACGCCAGGAGCATCGCCGACGCCGCGGTCGGTGAGGTGCCTCAGTGGAGTTGGGGCTCCGCGTTGCTGGCGGCTCAGTACCGTGGCCTCTGCGAGGCTTGTACCAGGACGGACCCTGGCGCGATCTTCGGTGGGTGCCCTCTCTTCATTTCTCTTTGGGCGGCTGAGAGGTTTGCGATCGGCCGCCCCCTTGTGGAGCACCACCCTTACGACGCATCGCTGTACGAGAACAGACCAGCGGTCGACTACCCAACGATGGGTACTATGTGGTGCCGGCGTCAGGTACGTCGCTAGTACTTGGTAATATTGTCCTACTATTGTTAACTTCATCCTACGTCACATTGACCTTATTGTATTGCAGCACCGATGGGCTCACGTGCAGGTTAGGCGGTCGTACGCGGAGTTTGTGATGGAGTTCGACCGCCTTCTGCCGACGGACGTAGTGTGGGAGCCCTACAGTGCCATGCTTACCCGCAGTCGGGCGCCGCTAGGCCTGTCCACACTCTGCACGAGGGACCAGGCGTACTGGATGACTACGGTTCCGATGGTGTTCGACATCTGTGTCGAGCCGCACGCACCTTACCGCGTGATGCGGCAGTTCGGCTTCCGTCAGTCCTTTCCAGTCCCGTTTCCGGCGGGCGTCACGGCTGCCGTTCACCGGTAAGCCGTTTTACTACGATTTAATATGTTGCATTAACATCGGGCTGTCCATAATAATTTGCTTTGTTTGTCGTTCGCCCTAATACAATACATTAATTTGCAGGTACTCGCGCAAGGGTCAGCACTCAGCTGGTCACTGGCCTGCCAAGTTGGGGCCTTTTCTCGACGACTGGTTGCTTGCTACCGAGGAGGTCGTGGACCACGCGGGAGAGCCACACACGGAGGAGGGGTATGAGGCGTACCTACGTTGGTACCAGCCACGCACCCGTACTAGAGTCACCTACGCTCCGACGGAGCAACAGGCCCACGCCGCGAGCGCCAGAGACCTCTACGCCAGGCACCGCGACCAGGACTTCGCTCGTGCGGTGAGTACCTTGCATCGCACCATCGTCTCATCATCCTTTCTGTTGGACAAAGGCTACGAATATTTACGTTCTAATTAACCGTGCAGGCCGTTGAGTGCAACAGGGTCGTCGTTGATGCTACAACGGCGATCCAATGGTTAGGCGCGGGAATTGAGGTGGGGGCAGACGAGCACCTGTCGACGTACACGCGGATACGGGACTCGATGCGCTCGGTTCTCCGTGCGCTGACCTGTCGTGCTGCCGACGTTGCTCAGGCAGACGCAGCACCACAAGTGCGTCCCCGACCGACTGCTCCTCGTCCAGCTGCGCACGTTCCTAGGCCGACACCCTCTCCCTTCGGAGGTACGTATATTCAAGGTCTATTTGTACATCAGCAATCAATTGATACTCAATTTATGTGTAAGCTTACAAGTGTCACGTCGTCGATGTGTAGGCTTCGCTCAGCTTGGGACGACGCCGGGCGCCCACTCCTGGCAG
>BDMV01000012.1:1697556-1757195 GCA_008326285.1 Oryza officinalis | reverse complement strand
CGGCATAGGCAGGGATATAAAAGGCGCCGAGGAAGGGATTTACTTCCTTCCTCTCGCCACTTTTTCCTTGCCCTTGCCATCCGCGCTCTAGCTCTTCGTCTCTCTCGCCTTACGCTCGCCACACGCACTCGTCCTCAAGCGCCCCCTCCGCCGGCGTCATGGCGCGAAGCTCCGCACCGCTCGACGGCAGCGTGCTGCCGCCTTCTCGCATTACCAGCGAGAGGCAGGCCGGGCTGCCGCGCCGATTCATGCCGGGATCTGCCGCCCGGGAGGTGGTCATGCTGGGCGAGGGACGCCCGGCGCCGCTCTACCCGGGACGGTCCGTCTTCTTTCTCTCCTTTGCCATGGCGGGCCTGATCCCGCCATTCTCCGCATTCTTCATGGATGTCCTGGAGTTCTACGGCCTCCAGATGGCGCACCTCACTCCCAACGCGATAATGACGTTGGGCATCTTCGCACATCTGTGCGAGATGTTTATTGGGGTGCGCCCATCCCTTCGACTGTTCCGGTGGTTCTTCACCGTGCAGCCGGTATCGCCGCCGACGGTGGTCGGCGGCTGCTACTTCCAGCCACGGGGCAGGTGCAGAACCGCTATATCCCCTGCGTCCTTCGCAAGAAGTGGGACGACTGGAAAAGCGACTGGTTCTACACCCCCCTGACCGACGAAGCGCGCCTCCGACTACCGAGCCAGCCCCCGGCGCAGGCGTCCAGCTGGCGGGCGACGGTGGATCTAGGGGACGGCTCGGCTGGCGAGCGAGATAGGGCCCGGCATGCTCCGGGATGCGGTCTCCCGCCTCGACCGCGCCGGGCGGCAGGCAGGCATCTGGAGCGGGCGGTACGCGAAGTACGCCGCCAACCAGGGAGGCCTTGCCCAGCGTCTCACGGAGATGGCCGGGGCCCTTGAGGGGCTCCCCGAGGAGCTCGAGGAGACGATCAAGTCGTCCTCAAGGGACCTTGCCCGGGGAGCGGTGGAGCTCGTGCTTGCGAGCTACCAGGCCCGGGACCCCGACTTCTCCCCGTGGACGGCGCTGGAGGAATTCCCCCCAGGGACCGAGGACGGTGCGCGCGCGCAAGTCCGAGATGCCGCCGACCACATCGTCCACAGCTTCGAGGGGACGGCCCCTCGGCTCGCCTTCGCCCTCGACTCCAACGAGGAGGACGGCGACGACGGTGCAGACGGCAGTGACGGCGAGGCCGGGGACCCGGGCGCGTCGGAGTGAACTTCGGGCCCGCTGCCGACTTTCATTATCTTTTCTTCTTCTTCTGAGGCCTTCGAGCCCCCTTCTTGTATATGCTGATTAAATCTGCAATCAAACAATGAAATTTCTATGTCAGTTATGTTTGTTGTGTGTATGAGATGAGGAGGGTCCGTGCCGCGGTCCTTCTGTGCCTTGGCTTGAACGAGGGCTCGTGCCCGGGTCCCATCCTCAAACAGCACGGGCCGGAGCTAGTGCCTGGGGAGATCCACGTGTCGAGACTGGCCAGGCCGGGAACGCGGTGACCGAGGGTTAGGATGACCCGATTGTGGGCCTTTGCCGATTCCCCCCCGGAGTTCACCGCGCCCCAGGGCACGGCTCGGTTCTGGGCCCTATCTGGCGGTTTTAGACGGCCCGGGCCATTGAGGGCGGGGTCGAGCACGAGCGCACTAATTCAAGCCAAGGTTCTTCAAAAGGACACGACAACACAGACACAGTCCTCGAGAAATCGAAAATGCTTTTATTGAAATGCAAAAAGGAAATTGAACAAAGAATAAACATGTGGGAGCCCCCGGCCAACCCTGCACGCCCGAGAGGGGTGCGGGGTTGGCCCGAGCCCGAGACATGACACCCGACCCCCCCTTAGGGGTAGAAACGGCGAAGATGTTCGATGTTCCACGGGTTAGGCAACTATGTGCCGTCGCCCGTGGCCAATCGAACCGAGCCCGGCCGGGGGACGCCGATCACTCGATACGGACCCTCCCACATTGGTGAGAGTTTGCTCAGTCCAGCACGCGTTTGGACGCGGCGTAGGACGAGGTCGTCGACGTAGAGTGATCGGGCCCGGACGTGGCGCTGATGGTAGCGCCGCAGGCTCTGCTGGTAGCGCGCGGCCGCCGCGCGCCGCCTACGCTCTTCCAGGTAGTCGAGGTCGTCTCGGCGAAGCTGATCTTGATCAGCCTCGGCATACATGGTGGCCCGAGGGGACCTCAGGGTGAGCTCCGACGGGAGGACCGCCTCCGCGCCATAGACGAGGAAGAAGGGCGTTTCCCCGGTCGCTCGGCTTGGTGTGGTCCGGTTCGCCCAGAGCACCGCTGGCAGCTCCTCGATCCACGAATCGCCATGCTTCTTGAGGATGTTGAAGGTCTTGGTTTTGAGGCTCTTGAGGATTTCCGCATTGGCGCGCTCCACCTGGCCGTTGCTTCTGGGGTGGGCGGGTGAGGCGAAGCAGAGCTTGATGCCCATGTCTTCGCAGTAGTCGCCGAAAAGCTCACTAGTGAACTGGGTGCCGTTATCCGTAATGATACGGTTGGGCACCCCGAACCTGGCGGTGATGCCTCTGATGAATTTAAGCGCCGAGTGCTTATCGATCTTGGTGACCGGATAAGCCTCGGGCCATTTAGTGAACTTGTCGACCGCGACATACAGGTGCTCGAACCCGCCCGGGGCCCGCTTGAAGGGACCCAGGATGTCCAGCCCCCAGACAGCAAACGGCCACGAAAGGGGTATGGTCTGGAGGGCCTGGGTCGGCTGGTGCGTTTGCTTGGCGTGAAACTGGCACGCCCTGCACCGTCGGACCAGGTCCACCGCATCGTGGAGCGTCGTCGGCCAATAGAAACCCTGGCGAAAGGCCTTACCAACCAAGGTGCGCGAGGCGGAATGGGCCCCGCACTCGCCTTCATGGACATCGGCGAGAAACTCGACGCCTTGTTCCCGAGGGATGCATTTCAGGAGGACTCCGTTAGCCCCGCGCCGGTAGAGGGTCCCTTCCACCAGCACGTAGCGCTTGGAGATGCGACGGACGGGTTCACTCCCTTCGCGGTCCTCGAGGAGAGTCTTATCTGTGAGGTACGCCTGGATCTCTGCGATCCAGGCAATCAATCTAGGGGGGCCAGGATCGCTCCCCTCGGGTCCCGAGGCCTGGACTCCGACGGGCCTCGGGGGCCGATCAGGCGCGTCCGTCTCCCCTAGGGGATCGGGCCGCGCCGACGGCTGGGAAAGCCTTTCTTCAATGGCGCCCGGTGGGGTCTGGGCTCGCGAAGAAGCGACCCTTGAGAGCTCGTCGGCGACCGCGTTATCCCTCCTGGGCACGTGCCGAAGCTCTATCCCGTCGAAATGGCGCTCCATACGCCGCACCTCGTGGACGTAAGCATCCATTTGCGGGTCGGAGCACCGGTACTCCTTGCAGACCTGGTTAACGACCAGTTGGGAGTCGCCTAGAACCAGGAGGCGGCGGATCCCCATTCCGGCCGCCACTCTGAGTCCGGCAAGGAGTCCCTCGTACTCCGCCATATTGTTGGTTGCCCGGAAATCTAGGCGAACCAAATACCTGAGGACGTCTCCGCTTGGCGAGGTCAAAGTGACCCCCGCGCCGGCGCCCTGGAGGGACAGGGAGCCGTCGAACTGCATCACCCAATAAGCGGTGTGAGGCAGCCGCGAGGAGCCGGGGTCCATTCCGCCACGAAGTCGGCGAGGGCCTGGCTCTTGATCGCGTGGCGTGGCTCAAAGTGCAAGTCGAATTCAGAGAGTTCGATTGCCCATTTTACCACCCGTCCGGTACCCTCTCGGTTGCGCAAAATTTGGCCGAGGGGGTAAGACGTAACCACCATGACCCGATGCGCCTGGAAATAATGGCACAACTTCCTCGAGGCCATCAGAATTGCGTAAAGCATCTTCTGGGCCTGAGGGTATCGGGTCTTGGCATCCCGGAGCGCCTCACTAACAAAGTAGACGGGCCGCTGCACCTTGCGGCGGGGCCCATCTTCTTCGTTGAGGGCACTATTCCCGGGGAGCGCGTCGCCCGAGGGGCCACGCGGGGCCCACTCGGCTTCTGCACCGTCGACCTCGGGGTCGGAGGGCGGCGGGCGCGGCCTTCCCTCAGCGGCCCCGGGGCCGTCCTGGGGGTCGGGGGCGTCCGGCACCGTCAGACAAGCGGGCAGAGGGGCACATCCGGCCGTCGGGGATCTCAGACCACCGTCGGGCTCGGGGGCCTCTCCACCTCGCTCTTTCCCGAGTCGGGTCGGTACAGGTTGGGGGCTCGCGGACCGAGGATCGTCCTCGGCGCGCTCCACGACCAACGCCGCGCTGACTACCTGCGGGGTTGCCGCCAAGTAGAGCAGCATCGGCTCATCTGGCTCCGGGGCGACCAGGACCGGGGGAGAGCTGAGGTACGCCTTTAACTGAGTAAAGGCTCGCTCAGCTTCCCCCGTCCAGGTGAACGGACCGGAGCGCTTGAGGAGCTTAAATAGGGGTAGCGCCCTTTCTCCCAGCCTCGATATGAATCGGCTTAAGGCAGTCATGCATCCCGTGACGCATTGCACATCCCTAAGTTTGCTGGGGGGGCGCAACCGCTCTATAGCTCGTATCTTCTCGGGGTTGGCCTCGATGCCTCGGGCAGAGACCAAGAACCCGAGAAGCTTGCCCGTAGGAACGCCGAACACGCACTTACTGGGGTTCAGCTTTATGCGGGCGGAGCGGAGACTTTCGAAGGTCTCCGCCAAATCTAAAAGCAAGGTCTCTTGGTTGCGGGTTTTTACAACCAAGTCATCGACGTAAGCCTCAACATTGCGCCCTATCTGACTACCCAAAGAAATACGAGTAGTGCGCTGAAAAGTGGGACCTGCATTCTTTAACCCGAAGGGCATTGTTGTATAACAATAAGTTCCTACAGGGGTAATGAATGCAGTTTTCTCCTCATCCTCCCTAGCCATGCGAATCTGATGATAACCAGAGTATGCATCTAAAAAACACAAAAGGTCGCACCCCGCAGTGGAGTCGACAATCTGATCTATGCGTGGCAGGGGGTAAGGGTCCTTAGGACATGCCTTGTTGAGGTCGGTGTAGTCGATGCACATCCGAAGGCTGCCGTTCGCCTTGGGGACGACGACCGGGTTCGCGAGCCACTCCGGATGGATGACCTCGCGGATGAATCCGGCCTCCAGAAGCCGTGCCACCTCGTCGCGGATGAAGGCTTGGCGTTCCGGGGCCTGCCGCCGCACTTTCTGCCGGACCGGCCTCGCGCCCGGCCGCACGGCGAGACGGTGCTCGATCACCTCCCTGTGGACCCCGGGCATGTCCGCCGGTCTCCAGGCGAAGACGTCGGCGTTTGCCCGCAGGAAGGAGACGAGCGCGTCTTCCTATTTGTCGTCCAAGAGACCACCGATCCGGGTGGTCTTGGACGGGCCGTCGCCCAGGGCAACCTCCTTGACCGGGACCTCGTCGCCCGTGGCCATCCGCTGCCTCGAGGCGGGCGAGGTGGAAGGGCTAAGCCCCTCGTCACCCCCCTCGGGTTTGGAGACCGCGGCGACGTGGTCCGCGCGCTGCTCCATGCAAGCAAGCGCGACTTTGAGGTCGCCGTGGACGGTGATGGGGCCATGAGGGCCCGGCATCTTCATCTGGAGGTAGGCGTAGTGGACAGCCGCCATGAACTTCACCAACGCGGGCCTCCCCAGCACCGCGTTGTAAGGCAGACTGAGGTCCGCCACGTCGAAGTCCACCCATTCAGTGCGGAAGTTGGCGGGACCACCAAAGGTGACCGGGAGGTCAATGTGACCCAGCGGCCAGGTGTGCCCCGGCGTCACGCCGATGATCGGTTGGGACGGTCGGAGCTTCATCCCCGGGGCCTTGATAGCATCGAAGGCCGCAGGGGAAAGGATGTTGAGGGCCGCGCCCCCGTCGACGAGGACGCGCCCCAACCTCACGTTGCAGATGGTGGGGGAAACCACCATCGCAATCTGTCCTCCCCGGGCAACGCACGGCGGGTGGTCTGATTGGTCGAAGGTTAAGGCGACCTCCGACCAACGCGCCCGCCGCGCCGCCTCGTGGGTAGGGGCCGCGGCCAGAAGCTCTCGCTTCATGGCTTTGAGGCTCCGGCGAGAAGCGTGAGCGCACGCTCCCCCATCGACGGTGGCGACGGTGGCCTCGGGCTCCTGGAAGCCCAGATCATCATCGCCATCGTCGGTGTCTTCGGCGGGGGCCTTCTGCCTGGCCTCGCCTCGCCGGTTGCCGGTGGGAACTGCCGGGGCCTTGCCCTCGCGGCGCTCCTGCCTCTTCTCCTCCTCCCACTTCCTCGTCCGCTCGGCCAAGCTTTTGACCGCGCGGCAGTCCGCGAGGTCGTGAAGGGAGGTGTTGTGCACGGTGCACCATTTGCCAGCCGGGCGCTCACTGCCGGGAGTGCCGGCTTCCTTCTTTTTGTCGCTCGCAGGCCTCCCCTTTCGGGGGGTCCGCGGAGCGCCCTCGACGGCGAGGACGTGACCCTCGTGACCCTCGTCGTCGGAACGGGCCGACCTCTTCTTCCTCCTCCTTTCCCGCCGCCCTGAACGAGCAGCGGACCCGGGGACAGCCGGAGCCGTCACCCTAGAGCCGTAGGAGTTCCAGGTTCAGGCCTCCTCCTTGCGAGCCATACGGTCCGCGAGCTCGAAAAGCTGCGTAGTGGTCTGGGGCTCCTTGGAGGCGATCTTCTCGAGCATGCGGTTGTGCCGCACGCCCCCCCTGAATGCGTAGATCACCGCATGTGCAGGGATGCATGGTATGGTGTTGCGGACTTGACAGAACCGCTGGATGTACGAGCGGAGGGACTCGTCATCCCTCCGCTGTACCGCGTGCAAGTCCGCTTCTTCGCCTGGGCGCGGATACGTGCCCTGAAAGTTCGTAGTGAACTGCTGGCACAAATCCTCCCAAGAGTGGACCGACGCGGGCGGCAAATTCATCAGCCAACCCCGCGCCTGGCCCTTCAGGGCCATGGGGAAGAAATTCGCCATGACCCTGTCGTCACCCCCCGCGGCCTCGATCCCGGTCGTGTAGATCTGGAGAAACTCGGCGGGGTTGACGCTTCCGTCGTATTTTTCGGTGATGGTGGGCCGGAACCTTGGGGGCCAACGGACGTTCCAAAGGCTCGCCACAAAGGCTCGACAGCCTGCACCACCGACCGGGGACACGGGGGGTCGGCCCCCGTGACCGGAACGGGGCGGCGCTCCAGAGGAGGAGGCGCCTTCCGTTGCGTGGGCGGCGCGACGAGCGTCGCGCCGGCGCTCAATATCGAGCCGGGCGTCTGGCCCCCCACGCATATCTTCTAGAGTCGGAGGCGTCGATGAGGAAAACGCGGACGGACGGCCTGAGCCGGTCGTCGTCCGTCGCGCCCTGCGCCTCGACGACGTGGGGCCGGTGGCAGCAGTGCCAGGGGCGCCGGCGGCAGAGGGTTGCCCGTTGGCGCCCAGGCGCTACTGCGCCGTCACGACCAAGTTGGCCACATCGTCCAGCCAACGTCGGGCTGGGGTCTCTGGATCGGGGACGACAGGTGGGTGACGCAGGAGCGCGCCCGCGGCCTGGAGCGCGCCCTGGGGCGTGCCACCATCGTCGTAGGCGAGACGACGACGCGCACCGCCGTGCCGCCGTCCCCCATCGCCCGCGAGTGGTGAAATCGCGGATCCCCTGTCCTCCTCAAGCACCTTCCCCCGCCCAAGACTCCGGCGAGAGGGGGACGACGGGGGGCGAGCCCGATGACGCGGGTTCTGCTCCCCGTCGTCGCCGCTAGCGCCCGAGGAAGGACTGTACGCCACCGCCTCGTCGGCCATAGGGTTGACCTGGTGAGGCCTGGCGCACACGAGAGGGACGGGGACCTAGGAGAAACTCGCGCGCCCCCTACCTGGCGCGCCAGATGACGGAGCGTGGAACTCCTCACCGGGAGACCGTGCAGGTCCCCCTTTGCCGGTTCGGCCGAGGGCGCTAGGAGCAACCCTTGGCCCCTGAATCTGAGGGATGTCAGCGAGAGAGAAAGAAAAACACGGGCGATGTAGACAGGTTCGGGCCGCTTGAGCAGCGTAACACCCTACTCCTGTGTTCTAGTGGATCTGAGAGTGTTCCAGAGTACAAGGGAGAATTCAGCCTCTAGACGCATTGGCCGGAGTCCGATCCCCTCTTCCCTAGGCCTGGGCCTCCTTTTATATGGTAAGGGGCTTTCACATGGGCCACTAGTCGCCTAAGAAAGGAAAACATTCTTTTTACAATCAGGGCTAGTCTACTGCCGGAAGTGACCTCTGACAGACACGGCGCACGCCTCCTGCCCAGTCAACCAGCTCTCCCGGTGGACGCCCGATTCAACCTCCATCAAATGGGTAGCGACTTCCTTGTCATGCTTGCTCTGAAGTCTGGAATGGATCTGACCGGTATTGACGCACCAACTCCAGGAGTTGGCACGCCGGCTCCGGCTAGGGACGAGAGCCAGGAGGCCCTCATCATTCTGACGGGACGGGGCGAGGCGTGCCAGAGGCCGCCCATCGCCACCTAACCCGCGATCTGACCGGTCTGTGACCGGCCACGCGAAGCGACCGGTCACAGACCGGATAGGCACGCGCTGCACCGCATTAAATGCGGCGTGGTGCGCTCGTCTGACCCGTCATAAATGCGGTTAGGTGAGCCCTACTGTGCTCACCTACCCCACACGCGGCGCCAAAATCGCAAGGGGTCGGGCGCCCCAGCCCTCGGGGCCAACAGGGGAACGGCCCGACCCCTCAGGGAGACAACGGGCGGAGCGGCCACGTCACCCTCGGGCCCGACCCCCCGGGGGAGGCGGGCCACGTGGATGGCGGCGGCCGCTCAAGCCTCTAGTCACGACACCCCCGGTCCCATGTCACCGACAATATCGGATACTACTCAAAACTTTCCTAAACAAACAAGTCCTAGGTGGACTCTTACCACAAAATTATCAAAGGAAACAATTAACTCTTATTCCTAATTAATAGATACAATTGCCTCTTTCGGACTCAATCCTTGATTGGCAACATCTTCAAGCCCTTCTCCGATCCTGACACAAACTCAGGTTGCCCGTATCGGCTGACCGAGTCCAATTCTGTATCGGCCGATACGGCTTCAATCGATGCGCTGCCCTGTTTTTGGAAACAACCTTATCCATTCGAATCCGCTTCAGATCTAGCTCAATCTCGCTTCATCTCAGCATATCTTTACCAAATTTTGCTGTTAACACATGCCCCCTGATTCTGGAGTATAGATCAATATGCTGCGGAATTATCTCTTAGATCCACAAAAATCTAGGGTTTCCATAACCCAACCGTTAAAGCCGCGTGTTATAAATTGTAACAACCTTGGATTCAATCTTCACGCCGTTAGCTTTTCTTCACCGCTCACCAACGCCCAAGCCGCGCAAAGCTATTCCTCTCATCTCTGTTGACTTCATCGACGACGCAAGCTCCCGACGGCAACCTTGTTGAACCCTCGTCGTTCCTCCTTCTTCAAGCTTAATGGCAACCATCAGCAACGTCCCCATGGTCAGTTTTCTTCAACCTTAAGCTTCATCGTCTCCTTTTATTTTCATCATCTCAACCTAGATCGAATTCCTTGTCCCAGATCCCCTTTTCCAACGAATTCTCTGATTTCTTCTATTTTTTCTTCAATTGTAGCACTTGGAAGACCAAATTGGAATTCCTGTCCTTAAAGAACCCACCCATTATTTTCTTGGGCCGATGGAAGATGTAGACCCCTGCTACTTCATAAATGCTGAAACCAACAGGATCCCCTTCAGACAGACAAAGCCTAACCTAGCCGATTGGCAGATAGTTTTTAGGTCTTGGCCTTCAAATTTAGATGGATTGAGGAACTGGTATAAGAGAATATCGGCCACCAAGAAAGCCGTATGGGAAGAAGCAGGAATAGCCCAATGCCTAGCTTTGTCTTTAGCCGATATGAAAAAGGACGAACCCATGCTATCATCGGCTTCTTACTTCTGGTCTGACACCATCAATGCCTTTATGTTCAACCATGGGCCGATGACACCCACCTTGCTTGACATCAAAATGCTTACGGGCATGGACATAACTTCATCGGCCAACCCCTTCAGCTTGAAAGTTAAATGCGAACACAAGTTATTAACCAAAAATGTAGGCGGTTGGTCAGGGTACATAGCAAAACACATCGGCATCGGCCCCATATCAGACAAGGAATATGTAACCTTCTTAAACCTTTAGCTTGAGAGATTTGTCTTCTGTGGCTCAACCTATGGTCCGATAGCCAATATGCAACATTTGGCCCAAGCCACATATCAAATGTTGGGCCAAGCAGCGGCCAAGATCTTGTCAGGCAACCCCGTCGGCTATGGAGGCCCTTGGTGGTTTTTGCAACTTTGGCTAATCCTGTACACCATCAACGTTGCAGAAAGAACTCCTTTATATTCATCAAGTTTCCCCTCAAACCACTCTGATGATGAAGAAGCAAGCACACGCCGATGTATGTCTTTTGGGGAAGCAACATCGGCTTACCCAGGATCAGGGCCATCGGCTAAGGAGTTCCAGACCTGGTTTTATCATTTCTACGACGGATTTCCCAAGAATGCTAGAATTTGGTTCCCCTACAACAGCTTCACTGATTATGAGCTCCCAGCTGATCTAAGGCTAAATGACTTAAATGATGGAACTAACCCCAACTCAAGAGATAACTTCGTTTCGGCCATATCACCATGCATACTTCTAACAGGAATATCTCAAGGCCGAAACGTTCAAGTTTCATATGAGTTCTACCATCCTGTATCGGCTGCAAGGCAACTGGGTTTAGGTCAACTCCCCATCGGCCTATACTTCTCAAGAAAAATCCAAACCAGGGGCATTGTTACGTCGGCTCTTCATATGGATAGGGTGTTGAATCTTAAAGGCCCTATGCTGGGTTCTCTCAACCATATCAACATCCACCTCTTGCGTAGCCAACTATTTGATTGATGGTGGAGTGAGTGGAAAATATATCTTTTTCATCTATCGGCCAGCTTCTATTTGACCACAATCATTCCTTCTATCAGCCCTCAGGTAAATCATTCTCCCCTTTTTCCTTCAACAATATCAAATTTTGCTTTTAAATTCATCTAACACATTTTTTTCTCGCAGGCTGCCAACACTTCTCCTCCTGCTAGAAGTGTTAGCGACCAGTCGATCGTGTATGCACCGGCCTTAATGCCTTCAGGAGACCTAGCTCCATCAATCATCGGCTTCGCTGCTCTCACAGTGGCTTCCTTGCTTCAAGGTCAAATAAGAGAGCCGATACCCAAGGTTGCCGGAAAACGCAAGCAGCCGGTCATCAAGAAGCTTTCAAAGAAATTAAAAGTTTCAACCCCCAAGAAGTCAGCCGATGATGCTCCTCCTGTTGATTCAGACATCGAACAATACTCAAAGGAGGCAACTATTGATAAAGAAATCGTTGAAGTTGCTGCTGAAATGAGCGATGATGAAGGCTACCACTCAACCGATCCAAAACCAGCCGATACAACCACTCCTGAAAAATCACATGTCAATATCGACGTCCAAGCTTCACCTCAACCAAGCCAACACAAAGCAATCCACAAGGTCAAGGTAAGGGATAAATTGTCTCAATTATGATTTTCTCCAATATTTTGCTAACTCTTGTTTTTCTGTAGCTCAAAACTGTATCGGCCCTAGCCAAGGACAAACACTTCCCAATGCCTCCATTATCTCCAAGTCCTCAAGCTTCTTCAATTGCATCGGTAACCCTTCAAAATCTTTAAATCTCTAACATCTGCCGATATAATAATACCTGATACTTACTTTATTTGTAGCCACGAGCTCCATCGGCTTCTCCTCATCGGCCAGCCCCAAGCGAACACTAAATAAAAATGTTGCTTGGTAAGAAAACTGATACTAAAATATAAGTCAGATCTGAGAATGCTATTGCAAGTGTTGTTTCAGTTTGGATCCCATCTGAAGTAGCTACCTTGTTGAACTGAAATCACTCAAAGTAGGGCGGGGGGAGGAAATGCCCTCCATCTCTAATTTCTCTCCAGCTGTGAAGATGCCATCAGGAAAAACTTGAAAACCAGAAAGATCATGCTTAAGAGTACAACAAAGCAAAACAAAAACTTTGGATCCAGCGTACTACCATGTCAAATTGTTGGAAGATGGAAGGATGATAGAAAAGCATTCTCTATCAGATCCCAACCAAAGTGTGCAACTGCAACATGTTTCAATCAGCAGCTTGTAGAAGCACAAACCAATCTGTCCAACTAGAAATTGGAAAAAGAAAAAACCCAGAGCTAATGAACCTCTGTTCAACCCGTGTCAGCCAGAGGTCGGAGTGACGAGGAGCCATACAACAAGGTCTCTAGGAAGGCATTCACAGCTTCACGGGGTTCAAGTAGATGATAGGAACAACGATTAGCTCAAAGGCTTGAGCCCCACCATGAAGAACTGCACTTGTTCGGAAGCCATGCAGACACAACATCTTGACTTTCTAATCTAGAGAGTACACCTCGCCCTCCTTGAAGAATACGGAGAGGCCGAAGTTGACGAAGAGGTCGCGATGCATCACCCGCATGGATACGGCGCTGACGGCCCCGTGATGGATGGATCCGGCGGAGGCGGCCCTAGGACGAGCTGATCCGTCTGCGGCGGGCACTGGAGCGGTGGATCCGTAGGTGGTGGAGGACGCGCGATGACCGAGCGAGAAAAGGAAGAAAGTGGCTCCTCCTCTTCCTCATCCAGCACCGGCAGCCTCAAGACGGCTGGATCCGGTGTTGGCGGCCCCATGATGGCCGGATCTAGCGGAGTGCATTGGCACCGAACCGGTGGTGGATCTGACCGGCGACAACAAGTAAAGCAATGTGCTGGAGAGTGAGAAGGGAGAGAGACGGAGAAAGCAAGGGAGACAGAAAACAAATGAGAGAGCGAGAGAGATAAGTCTCTTTGACTGGTCATGATATTTTTTTCTCCTCGGTAATGTACAATCTTCAGTTATTTTTTTTTAAAACTACGAGCTTGAGTTAATTATGGTGAAGTGTCATTGAATATTTTAGCTTGTGGTAATCCACAGCACATATATATATCAAAGAAAAGAAAAGAAATAATATAAATACAATTTTTTTTGTTAATCACATAGATTTTCGTCCATCGCCTCTTGCGCAAAGGCAACCGAGGTATCCACCTTCTATTCCTCCCATAATACAATTATTAGGCTAACGTGTAAGAGACATTTTAATCTTTAATGGCTAAAAATGTACTTAATTAAAATGTCCTTTTAATTATTAAAATTAAAAATTAATTAAGTCATTGATGCTTATTTTCATACTCAAGTACTTCAAAACAATGCGAGCCTCTCCCCCTCCCCTTCTCCTCTACTGCCCTCCTCTATCCTCGCGTATCTGGCGGTGCCGCCGCCGCCTCGCTGCTCGCCTAAGTCCACCGCCCACCGTTGGTCCTCCGTCGCCCACGGTCATCCCTCTAAAGCCGACGAACTCTCCCTCTTCCACCTTCCCCTACCCCTTGTCACCCTGACCCTAACCCAAGACCCTAAATGGTCAGGGTCGACGCCGCCAGTCACCGGAGTTCAACAAGGTCGGAATTAAAGAAGCTCATTGCAGCACGAATCGCGAAGTAGATCTGAAGGTTAGAAATTTACAAGATTTTGTCCCTGTTTTTTGTCGAATGTGGTTTACAATTTCGAACCCACCCATCATTATCCAGTGCAACGCACCGACATTTTACTAGTTAATACTAGATTCATAAATTACAAGGCTACAAATTAAAGTACCAAATTAGTTGAAACAAATCAAACCAATGTGAAACCAGCAAATCACTGAAGTTTGTACGGTTATAATCTTAATTTATTAATGATCCCTTGTGATTTTGTTATAAACAGATAATTCCGTTATATGATCTCGATCTAGATTTATAGCGTGCTTACTGATGGCGGCTGGAGCCCAGCAGGCAGCAGTGCCGTGGTTGTTCTTCGCTTCCGCGATGACAATCGATCGATTCAGCACCAGCACACAGCCGTTGATGTGGCACAGCAGTCAGCAGTTGATGTGGCACCATATGTGCTCGTCCAGCACGCCGATCGGCCGAGATAAGGCTGATGTGCTGCGCATGCGTGCGGCATCTCAGCATGGCAGTCGGCAGATGAGACCGATCGGCTGATCGTTATACTCGCGATCTCGCGGTTGCAGGCCGGCGAAATCACGGAGGAACATCGCCTCACGTTGCACGCTGGAAGATCGCGCTACTACTCGTTGCACAGATATGTGGGGCCCCTGGGAATCGGGGGCCAGAGTGTTCNTGCCCCCCCCCCCCCCCCCCTCCCCTCAGGGTCGGGCCTGACTACCAAGGCAGTAAATCAAAATAAATTCATTGCCGAAGTACATATACCACTCATTGAAAATACGGAGTATATTCTTAGCAAATCCAATAAGACCGTGTTCTTCTTTCAATTTTTCTAACTCACCTCTCTCATTTTTCTAAAGTTGTTTTTTTAAAAAAAATAGCTAATACTTAATTAATCATGCAATAATACGTGTCGAGAAAAACCCCTCCTCCCAAACACACCCTAAGGCTGCGTTCTTTTCTCCCCTCTCCCAACTTCTACTCTCTTGTCTTTCGTACACACGTTTTTTAAACTGCTAAACAGTACGTTTTTATAAAAAAAAAATCTATAAAAGAGTGGCTTAAAAATCATATTAATCTATTTTTAAAGTTTTTAAGCTAATACTTAATTAATTATGCGTTAATCCATCGCTACGTTTTCATGACTGGAGGGAAGATTCTTAACCCTCCCGAACAAACACAACCTTATGATTTAAATATATTTGTAGATTTCGCCATTTATTAAGTGTGTTGCAGCTTCTATTGCCTACACCCGTTGCACACATCTTTCGTAAAAAGTACCTATGCAATTAAGCTTTAGTGTCTCAATCATGGGACATAACTCATTAGATGTTGGTAGCCTAGAAAATCAAGCTGTCAACAAAACCTGAATTATTTTTATCGATTGCTATAGCACATAAAAGTTGTCAAATTAATAACAACATTATAGTCTGCTTACTTTTCTAATGCCATGAAGCCTCTGAATATTTTTTTTCTTGCCAGATCTGAAGGCGACAATTCTAGGACTTAATATGGCATGTTTCTCCTATGTGTACCTAATGTAATGCATATATCCAAGATTGAATAGAATGAAATGGATTAAAAAGAAATAATCTATATATGAAAGAAGGTGCAGATCAAAGAGCCATTAACTATCTTTGTTTTTATTCTTTACTTTCTGTGAACTATGTGATAGAAGAGGTGAAACACCTCTAAACTCGGAATAGATGAGATAAATGAATGGGCACTGGGAACAATTGACCCTCTTACTCCAGCTCAAATTTAAAATACATAAATATATTTAGAGATGAAAGAAGGGAAAACATACATACAAGAGCGATGCTAAGGTTTCCAATTGTAGATCCAAAATAGCCAATAGGAAAACATGTAGTGGTGGATCATGCAATTTATGAAAAATTAGAGAAACAGGAGAAGGAACAGAAAGGTACCAATCAATTTCATCAAACATAGCTTGTCAGCCTCACTACCTTCATTTGATTTCCAATGAAATCCAACAGTGATCAGGGCAGTTAAGGATGCTAGAAGCAAACACATCATTTTATTAGTATAGATAATCATGTATATGGAAATGAACATATTGGGAAAACAAATTAAGCAGGCGATAGCTTAATTTCTTTTAAATGAATGCGTAGTGCCATACTGCCATCTATGTCAGTATATTTACTTCTATCTTCATGTAAAAAGCACGATAAAATATGAGTTGATATATGGTATATCACGCAACTAAGATCAACCAACAAGTCTCTCGAGTTGCTCGATCGTAAGGGCAGAATGTGCATGTATGTGTTTATAGAAGTAAATGTTGCACTTATATCATGTTTGTTAAAAATAACAAATACTACTGATAGGAATGAGCCAATGTACACGTGTTCCTTTTGTTTTAAAAGGAAAACTGTGATCAATGGAAGCTATTTTGGCTGGAATCCTAGTTAGCGCGTATGCACTAGCAATGAAAGTAACGTACCCATTATTCGATCTCCTTTCATTTCTCCCGTTGAAAACTTTCAAGTGAAGATTTACAAACTTTAAACTTAGATTTATAAATTTTCAACTCAGATTTAAAAAACTTTAAGTTTAGATTTGAAACTTTCAAATCAAATTTAAAACATTTAACTCAGATTTAAACTTTCAAGTCAAGATTTGAAAACTTTCAACTTAGATTTGAAAGTTTTGAATTCTGAGTTAAAAAGTTTTTAAAATTTGAATTGAGAGTTTTGAATTTTAAGATGAAAGTTTTAAATTTTGAGTTTAAATTTGAGTTGAATGTTTTCAATAGAATGTTTTGAAATTTAATTGAAAGATTTAAATTTTAAAATACATTAAAAAATTTGAAAAAAAAATTATACATAAACGGTGGGCCCCACATGTCATATGCTTTTCTCCTTCCCCCACCTTTCCCTCTCTCTTCCCTCCTCTCTCCTCGGTGGAGGCAGCGGAGGCCATCTCTCCCCCCATTGTGTGCGCGAGAGAGTGCGGCCATGAATGCACGCAGTGTCGAAACCTATTTTCGGCAATGAGAAAAGGGGGTAACGCACAAGTGCCAAACACGATGGGTTATGGGACAAAGGTTTATATAGGTTCAGGCCTTCTATAAAGAAATAATACCCTACTCCTGTTTCGGGGATTGTATTCGCCGAGTTATGTATTGGTGAAGAAAGTCTATCTGAGAAGTTATGTCCCTCAGGGGCTCCTTGCCCTTCTTATATAGCTTTAGAGGCCAGGTTTACAAAACAGAGACTTAACCACATACGATATTGGTCTCCTAATCCTTATCTGTAATTTTTCCAACTCAAGACTATAAGTCGTTCCGTAACACACAAGGAAACGTAATACTTAAATCCTAAACCGTTACATAATCACCACATAAAACTTATCCCCTATAATTAGTCGGATAGGTCAACCGTGTGGGTATATGGTACCCATAATCTTCACACGCGGTGACACTACTCCAATGCCCAGTGCCGCTGCTACTCCTCCTTTGTGCCCCCCGTCGCCTCGTCCTCCTTCTCTACGGACGACACAGTGGTGGGTGGCAAGGGGGAGCAGTAGAGTTGGTGGTCGCCGCCTTTGAGTAACGCCATAGAGGTTGGGAAACGTGGCTAGCGATGGCGGGATGAAACCGGAGAGCGATTTATGGAGATGTCAAGGATGCCAAGCACCGGGAGATGAAGATTGGATGGAAACCTTGGCGGCAAGGTGAAAGCAACGGACGCGTATTGGAGGGCACTGGGCACAGTGACCCCTATGGCAGTGTACACCGTGTGGCGCCCGAGAGCCCGTCTTCTATCCCACGTGCAGCGTCGCCGTCGCCGAGCTCCCCTTCCTCGTCTGCCTCCGCTCGCCTGCTCCTGTTCCTCCTCTTCCCCACACTACTCATCGGCCTCACCTGCCTTCTCTACCCCTCTGTGTTCGGCGCCCACATGGCCGAGCTCTGCATCAACCCGTCCCCGTTTGTAGCCGTCGACCTCGAGGTTGCGACGGTAAGGCAGAGGAGGGGAGGGGGACGGGGGCGACGGTTGACGAGGAAGGTGGTCTACAGTGGTGGAGGAGGACAGGAAGGAAGCGTCCGAGAAGGGCAGGGAGGCGAGGAAGCCGTCCCGATGCGTTGACGCCGTTCGCCGTCCTGATGTGCATCCTGTCTGTCCTCTTTCTTCCCTGATGCGTCATGCTCTAGGAGTCCAGCGGCAGCGACACCACGTGTGGGGGAGGAGGCGGGCTCTTGGGCGCCGCGCGTGGAGGATGGAGCAGAGCGTCGTCGGCAGAGGCTGGGGAGGAGGTGAAAGAGGAAAGAGAGAGTGGATGACATATAGGTCCCACTATTATTTTTTAAAGTTTGTTTTGCTGACTCAGCATTAACCGCTGCCTAAACTAGTGAAGGATTAATTTGTACCGGTTTTTAAAGTTGAAGGAGAAGTTAGCCGGTTTTGTGGTTGAGGACTTAGGATACAATCAATCAAGGGCAAGAGATGAGGAAGGTGAATTATACTTATTCCCACTAGAAAGTCTGTCGGCCCATGGCCCAAAAGGCGCGAGCTCGAGCACAGAGCGGAGTCCATAACAGATACCAGGCGGCGGCCACGACCAAGACGACTTTGACCTAATCCATGCCAAACGCGCGACCTCCGCCGCCGGCATTCTTCCAACCTTCTCTAACTCATGTATAGCTATAGATCTAGATCCCGCAGCCTGTAGATCAGCTTACATCAACCTCCCTCGACGGCACACCTGTAATCTGCATCCGGAGCATCCTAGGTTACAAGTATTTGAAAAGGGATCTGCATCCCTTGTGCGGCTGCTGCAGGTACGAGTTCTTTTTTCCCCAATTGCTCTTCTTCTCTCTCGCTCTCTTGGTGTTTGTGGAATCCGTATGTCATTATTTATTTTCAAGAATCAGGCTGGATAAAGAAAAAGAAAAAGAAAAGGGCAGTGGTCGGTGGTCTTGGAGGGATGGGGCGGCGATTTCTGAATCTGATGGTGAAGAGCAACCACAGTGGACTGTATTCTCTGCGGCGCATACCTGCGAGTCGTCTCTTCTACCCATCAACAAGAGCAGCCGAAGCAGCAATGACCAAGACAGAAGAAGCAACCAAGGCCTACTTGAAGGAGCACGACGGCAGGAAGCATCCGGGGTTGAACTTGATGGACAGGTTCCGCCAGCTCCCATGTCCGTTGCTCAACCTCCAGCCGAGCCCCGTGCATCAGGGGAACACAAGGACTATCGACTGCGTCACTCTCCTAGGCGACGATGAGTCCAAGATCCTCACCGCCGACAACTATGGATATACCGTGCTATTTGACGCCAGCTCCTACTCCGTCGTGCACTTTCCCAAGCTCAACTGTTCCAAGGGGTATGGTGCCCTGTCCGTCTCCATCAACCGTTCTGCACCTGACGAACCGGACTGCCTCTACGTCCTCAACCTCCAACCCCACCCCGATACCAGCAAGCTTTGCTTCGAGGTGCTTAACTATGGGGGTTATTATGAAAGGCTCGCCATATGGCGTTCTCTACCACCGCCGCCCTTCACAACGACCACCCACACCAGAATTACCTCCTACACTGTGGTCGGCGGCAACACTATCTACATTTCTTCCGAGGTCTGTGGCACTCATGCCTTTGACACGGTGAGCCGGCAATGGCGACCTATAAGCAGCCTCTGGTCGATGCCATTTTTTGGCAAGGCTGAGTATGTGCCGGAGCTGAAGCTCTGGTTTGGACTATCAGGCCACCGCCCCTACAGCTTGTGTGCTTGTGATCTCACCAACAAACAGGGTCAGCTACACACCTGGCTAGACCTCGACATACCTGAATCCTGGTCGCCACTTCAGCTTAACCTCATCAACCTTGGCTCTGGCAGATTTTGTGTTGCCAAGATCTTCCAAATGGACGATAACTACGTAACTGACTCTGACTTCATTGATACAAAATTTGCTGTCTTCACTGGCCTGCACATGGTGTGCCCTCCTGATAAAGATGATCAAGGGGATATCCGGATGATCAAGCACAAGTCCTTATGCTACAAATTTGATGACTATAACATCGAATGGGCTATCTGAAACTGCGATATCTTATGTTTTGCTATGAAGCAGCATATGTGCCCTAATTTCATTTTTGATATATGAAGCAATGCTAGCTTTAATCTGAAATGCATGTTATTGTCCATCCAGCTAAGTGGACTGTAAGTGAGTACTTAATTAGTAGGATTGGATTTCTAAATTAGTGACGTGTATGTACTTCATTCTACTATCGCATATTCGCATGGGTTATCTGAAACTAATGTCATTTTCATATGAAGCGATGCTTTTTGCCCTGTCTGATGTGCAATTTATCACCCACATTTCCAGTGGGACTGTAAGAGACTACTGAGTAGGATTGGAACTCTAAACTAGTGCATGGTATGTGCTTTATTGTGAACTGTATGGAAATACCAGGCGGTGTCTTTTTGGCATCTAATTGTTGCTGGCTATCAGCTCATTATTCTCATAGTACTTCCATATATGGGTGCAGTGCAACAAGGCCCTGTCTATGCGCTCTTGTCAGAGTGGAATGCCAGTGAAAAACAGTATCGTTTCAACAAAATCAAGTTACTGTCCAAGTATCAATTCAACAAAAGAAAGCCACAATCCAAACTCCAAACCATTCATTCAGAAACTTCCGCACTCCAGTTACACATGAGTTCCTACTTTCTATGCGTTCCAATCCCCACACATTTAAGCATGAATTTACACAATCAATGTTCAAGTGCACAAATGGACACAATAATCAGTGGCTGCTGGAAGTTACATTCTGTCTGGGTGAATATGCAAGGATTACCTGAGATAATGGAAAATTACACATCTCTATGTGAAGGGGGTTCTAATTTGGGTCCAGTCCTAGCAGTAGATATGGAATCTCTGAGAAATCATAATGTGGTGAGGATTCAAGTAGGCATGATGAACTTAACTGTGCCGCCCCTGCAATTGATGCTTACAGCACCTGACATGTTGATGTATGAGGTGGTGTTCCATCTGGAACAAATCCTGGAAGTGGGCTGGTTTAATGGACAGGTGCAAACCAAGAGATCCCTGATAGCAGAGCAACAAGAGGGAGTGGAAGGAAACAAAGATAAGGATGATGGAGGAGCTTGCAGCAAAAAGAGAGGAGACACAGGTTGGTAAAGCCAAGAAATATGAAGCAAGCACTCCAGGCTCTAAAGACATCCCAATCCAAAACTCCTTGATCACTTGATGGCTGTAGATTCACATAATGGGCTGGGCATAGAGGAACATGCTTCTATCCAGAAGAGATGGGAGCAGGAAGCACAGATTGCTGCTGACAGAAAGCTTGCTGAAGCATTACAAGTAGCAGACCAGCAAAGAATAACAGATGAGGAGATGGTGGAGCAGCAGGCAGAAATACAAACCCACAGGCCACAGGGCAGTGTACACCCCCAGAAGGAAAAGGTGGTGTATGCTGAACAAGAGGAAGTGAGAGAGGAAGCCGAGGCACATGACAGGATAGACACTGAGGTGGGTTCTGAGGAGAGAGGAGGGCAATGAAAAGGTGCAGTTGGATGATAGCAAGGAACCTTTTGACTCAGGAATCAGTTGGTGAAAGAGATCAAGGAAGAGGTCAAACCACGGAGAAGATGTCCCAGGCTCCAAGATAAGGAAGACAAGGAGGTTCTGACCATGGCCACTGATAGGAAGGAGGCACAAAACAACTTTATGAACAAAGGTACTAACTAATGAAATACCTTCTTCCATCAATGACTCAAATAATTCTCTAGTTGATATAGCCTCACTTGTGGGTATGGATTTAGGATGTTCACCATGAAGCTATTGATACTAATATGAATTAAATTAAAGATGTGGAAATTGCCAGATTAAATTTGTTAATGGAAGAACAAAGGAAAAAAAATCTGAAAAATGCTGTACAGGAAGTGGCTCGTGAGTCTTTTAAAGACATTCGTGAAACTATAAATGAATTATTGTCTGATGAGGTCTGTTTAAAAGCTTCTTTCTCTGGTGGGAAAGGAAGGAAAAAGAAAGAAAACCTTGAGATTTTCAAGGTTACTCCAAATAAAAAAATAAATTGCAAACCAGAAAGAAAAAAGGCAAGTCATCAAAGGCCTTTTCTAGAATATTAGGGGGATTGGAAGGGCAGAAAAAAATTAAACATAAAATGAAACATGTTAAGGATATTATTAGAGATAAAATGAAACATAAAATGAAACATGTTAAGGATATTATTAGAGATAATCACACTGATTTCCTAGAATTGCAGGAAACTATGACTCAAGATATTTCTGATAACTTTTTGAAAAACTTAGGTGGTGGGGAAAATCTCATCTAGAACTGGACCCCATGTCAGGGGAGATCTGGGGGGATTATTTTAGGAGTTAATTCTGATCAATTCCAAGTCCTGGATAGTTCTCATGGGAGGTACTATGCCAAGGTGTTTTTGAGAAATAATAATTCAGATTTCAAATGAAACATAGTTGCTATCTATGGAGCTGCTCAGTATGACAATAAACATGAGTTTCTAGCAGAACTGGCTAATTTATGCATTTCTTTAAAACTCCCCTTGGTCTTGGGGGTGATTTTAACATTACTAGAAAGGAGAGTGAAAAGAATAAAGATTGTGGTTCTAATAAATGGAGTTTTCTCTTTAATTCAATCATTGAGCATAATAATTTGAGAGAAATCCGCATGGTGAACAGGAATTATACTTGGAGCAATGACCAGGAGGATCCTACTTATGAAAAGTTAGGCAGAATTTTAATGAGTATGGACTTGGAATTGGAGTATCATCTTACCTCTGACAAAGCTTTAGAAAGAGTGGTATCTGACCATGTACCCTAATTTTAGATACAGGCTCAGTACCTAACAGACTAGTATTTTTAAATTTGAAAATAGCTGGTTAATGAAGGAGAATATTCAGGATATAGTCCAAGAGGTATGGACCTCAGTGGATGATGATGCTTTAAGTAGCATAGATAGATGGCAGGCAAAGTTGAGGCTTTTGAGGAAGAAACTAAAAGGCTGGCATAAAAATTGGCAGGAATTTATAAAAGAGAGAAACAAAACGTACTGTCACAAATTGATGAATTAGATAAGAAATGTGAAAGTCTGGGTATGACCCTGACAGAAAGATTACAGAAAAAGGAACTTGAATTGAAACTCAAAAATTTGTTGATGGAGGAAGAAATCAAGTGTCTTCAAAGAAGTAAAGAATTAGAACTGCTAGAAGGAGATAATAACACAAAATACTTTCATGCTAAGGCTAATGGAAGAAGGAAGAAAAAGATATCTTCCCTAGTACAGGAAGAAGGGGTGATTGAAGGTCAAGATAATTTATTAACTAGTATCACAATTTTTTACAAAATGCTCTCTGGTGAAGGCGTGAAGCTGCGGTTAGTAATATCAGTATGAAAAATGGAGGATAGCTCCACTTTAAATGAACAGGAAAAGGATGACCTCAAAAAACCTCTCTCTATGGAAGAGTTACATGAGGCAGTCTTTGGGATGAAAAATAATAAGGCTCCTAGTCCTTATGGTTTTAATTCCTAGTTTTATAAGGCTTTTTGGGAAATTATTAATGTAGATTTCAAGCAATTGCTTGATGACTTTCACCAAGGGAAAATTAAAATTGAGAGACTAAATTATGGGGTAATCTCTCTGATTCCTAAATGTAAGTAAGCCAGACAAATTCAAAAATTTAGACCAATTTGCTTACTGAATATCAGTTTTAAGATTATTACCAAGATCTTGATGAATAGATTGTCAAGAGTGGTAGATAGAATAATCGAAAGAAATCAAAATGCTTCTATTAAAAATAGGTACATTATGGAGGGGGTTGTGGTGATGCATGAGATTTTGAATTCTCTTCATCAGAAAAGAATGCCAGGGATTCTGTTTAAAGTTGATTTTGAAAAGGCATATGACAAAATCTGCAAGCGTATCGGGAGAGGAGAGAGTTGGCTCAGCTCACACACAATCAGTGCAGGCCGAATTCAATTAAATAAAGAGCCGGCTAGTGAATAACCGGAAAGATTACAAAGAAAGAAAGGTGACTGAGGGGCTTGCTATACATTCCCCACTGAGGATACAATGCCAAAAATAGGAGATACATACTATCTTTGCCACCCACCTACCCCCCCTAGTCACAGTGGGAGGTTCATGAACACAGAGACTGGACCGAAAATCCTCAAAGAGTTGTATTGGTAGCCCCTTCGTCATGATATCGGCAAACTGGTGGGAGGACGGAACATGGAGAACATGAACCTGTCCAAGCGCAACCTTTTCACGGACGAAGTGGATGTCGATCTCGATGTGCTTCGTGCGTTTGTGTTGTACCGGGTTTGCAAACAAGTAGACAGCGCTGACGTTGTCACAAAAGACCACCGTGGCGGAGGAGAGGGGGGCGTGTAGTTCCTCAAGAAGTTGGTGGAGCCAACAGGTCTCGGCGACGACGTGAGTGACAGTGTATTCCGCCTCGGCGCTGGAGCGGGAGACGGTAGCCTGGTGCTTGGAAGACCAGGATACCAAGTTGTCGTCGAAGAAGACGCAGTAGCCGGAGGTAGAGCGTCTGGAGTAGGGGCAGCCGACCTAGTCAGCGTCGGTGTAGGCCGTGAGCGAAGAAGAGGAAGAGGCCTGAAGGAACAAGTCGTGGTCCAACGAACTCTTGACTAGCAGAGAGTGCGCTTGATCAGGACCATGTGAACATCCCGAGGGGCGTGCATACGGAG
Organism: Oryza officinalis; assembly: GCA_008326285.1. Taxonomy (NCBI): domain Eukaryota; kingdom Viridiplantae; phylum Streptophyta; class Magnoliopsida; order Poales; family Poaceae; genus Oryza; species Oryza officinalis. Next base: position 1,732,886 of record BDMV01000012.1, on the reverse strand, counting down.
GCACACTTGCTGAACTGCGTAGGCGAGATCTGGCCGGGTAAGAGTGAGGTACTGTAGTGCCCCCGCGAGGCTTCGCTACTCGGTGGCCTCGGCATCACGGAGAGGGATACCGTCAGTTGAGGAGAGCTTGGATTTGGTGTCAACAGGGGTAGCAGTGGGATGGCACTCGGCCATGCCAACCCGTTGCAAAAGGTCGACAGCATACTGCCGTTGAGAGAGGTGAAGTCCAGCCATGGTACGCGTGACGGAGATGCCGAGGAAGTGGTGGAGATCACCGAGGTCCATCATGGCGAACTCAGCATGGAGGCGTGCCGAAAGTCGGTGGAGAAAGCCATCCGAATGATGTCGTCGACGTAGAGGAGGAGGTAGGCGACAACGGCCCTGCTGCGGTAGACGAACAGCGATGTGTTGGAGACAGAAGCGGCAAAGCCGATGGAGCGGATGTAGGTGGCGAAACGGTGGTACCACGCATGGGGTGCTTGCTTGAGGCCGTAGAGGGACTTATGGAGGTGGCAGACGTAGTCGGGATGTTGGGAGTCGACGAAGCCAAACGGTTGTTGATAGAAGACCGTCTCGTCAAGGTTGCCATAAAGAAAGGCATTCTTAACGTCAAGTTGATAAATGGGCCAAGACTTGTCGACGGTGATGCTGAGGACGAGTCGGATGGTGGCCGGCTTGACGACAGGGCTGAAGGTCTCATCATAGTTGATGATGGGCTGTTGGGAATACCCACGAACGACCCAACGAGCCTTGTGACGAGCAAGGGAGCCATCCGCAAGAAACTTGTGCTCGTAGATCCACTTGCCGGAGAGACGTTGGCGTCGGAGGGACGTGGTACGAGATACCTCGTTTTGTTGTGGACGAGAGCCACATACTTGTCGCGCATGTCTTTGGAGCCACCGAGGATCTTGAAGAGCCATGCGGTATGTCTTCGGGATCGGCGACGCGGCTGGTGAAGAGGAAGCAGAGAAGTTCAGCCGGTCGATCGGCTTGACGATGCCAGCCTTGGCGCGTGTCATCATTTGGTGAGGTCCAGGCATCAGTCGAGCGACCGGGTGAGCATCGTGGGGTGGCGACGCAGTGGGCGAGCCAGGCCCGGGCGAGGGCACCGACGGGAAGGCTTGGCCTGGCGAGACATCAGCGACCATTGCTTCGAGGTGCTCAGATACGGGGGCTTTGATGAGAGGCTCCCCATGTGGCGCCCTCTGCCGCCGCCGCCCTTCGCCTGCGAGTACGGCCCCACCGGCATGATCACCTCCTACGCGGTGGTCGGCGGCGACACAATCTATGTTTCTTCCGGCCGAAGCTGCGGCACTACTGACACCTTCGACACGGTGAGCCGTCAATGGCGGCCTATAAGCAGCCTCTGGTCGATGCCATTCGATGGCAAAGCTGAGTACATGCCGGAGTTGAAGCTCTGGTTCGGACTATCCGGCGATGACCCCTACAGCTTGTGCGCTTGTGATCTCACCAACAAGCAGGGTGAGCTACACACTTGGGTGGACCTCGACATACCTGAATCCTGGTTGCCGATTCAGCTCGACCTCATCAGCCTCGGCTCTGGCAGATTTTGTGTAGCCAACATGTTCTCTTCTATGAGTCACGACGACCAAATTGAGTCGCAGTTTGCTGTCCTCACTGGGCTGCAGATATTGCGTCCCCGTGGTACCAAAGAAGATCAACAAGTGCCCTGGCTGGTCAAGCACAAGTCCATATACTACCCATTTGGCTACTATAACATACAACAGGTTTACTGAAACTAGAGATATATCATTTTGGTTTCTACGAAGCAAAACTTTATCTGCTACTATGCATTTTGTCGTCCACATTTCTAGTACACTGTAATTAGGAGGATACAACTGTGCCTTCTGCTTGCATTGCAGACATTGATTTGCAACCCCCTCCTCTTCCGGCAGGCGGCAGCATATATATACATGTGTTTTGAAGCATGTATATATAAGCTCCAGCCTCCAACAATACCAGTAATTTTACCAGGATGAGTACAACCAATTTTCTTTTGCACATTACAGCCATATATCTTACCTGAAGAACTTACTATAAGATGATATCAACCATGAAATTGTTGCCCCTTCCTTTATAAGCGCCATCACAAATACCAGGCACCTAACAGGGCAGTTCAGAAACACGGTCCTGGACCAGATACTTCAAACAAATACATGGAAAGGAAGAAAGCTAATATTGAAGTATCATTACATTTCAACAAAACAAAGTTCTGTTCAAGCATCATTTCAACCCACAAAAACAAAATCAGTCCAACCATTGTATTCAGAAACTTCAGTCCAAATCTCATGTATTAATAAGCCATATTCCCAGCATTGCCCCCAATTCTCCACTTATTGTTGTACGTTACACGAAAAGGCTCAAACGTGAACTATTTTGTACATTTACTTCAAGATGTAATCCTCATGTTACAGTTGCCATCGTATTACACTTCAAGAACAGAATCTAACCACAATATTACATCTGTTCCCAAATCAACAAGTATGATATAAATATCAGAACTCCATCACTGGGCCTTCTCAGATTCACATTTTGTCGGTGGTGAAACAAGAGTGCGCCAAAGGTATTTCCCGCTTGCCATGTCCACCATTGTCCAGAATCCTGTTTTCAAAGCCGACCCAACCTACAGTTTCATGCAAAGTTATACTTCAATTGAGAGAAAGTTATATAGCAAGCAAAGAAATGAAATCCAAGATTATGCTGTAGCTTGGTTAGGAAGCATGAAGATATGGTGCCAGAACCCATTTTTACTACGTACCACAAAAGATGCAACACTGGAACAAAAACTGGGGCTCAAGACCAAATATGGCCCATAATAATCAAGCTTCCGCGATATAGGACGATTCGCTCGCTATCTGACCCAAACCGTGCGAAACGGTCACCTATTACATGGCTCACAAACTCTGCCTGGGGTGGGGTTACCTATTATCCGTAGGCGGTATGTACGGCGCTTTGATGCGCTCCACCCTGAAGAAAAAATCTTCTTCCGCTATAAGTTTTTTTTTCAAAAAAAAAGAGGGCTATAAGTTTTTGGGCCTGGAAATATAAATTTCAGGCATCGTCAATAAGACAACAACCCAATCTTTTCCCTAGTACTTCTTTCAACAATCCAGCATCTCCAGTGTATAAATTATTATCCTTACATAATCCATAAGGCATGTTCACAATGTAGAACCATGATATCATGGTTTAACACAATGTAAGAAGTACTGCCAACTAGCCAACTACATGTCGCTGTTTAAGAAAGATTTGTTATCAAGCACACTGCAACTATAGAAATACTTCAAATCAGCTCATCTTTTAGTATGATTCCCAGTGGCCCAGCCAGACTTTTCATAATGGGGGTTCAAGTTTTAACTTAAGTGGCACCATTAGAATATGGTGACATTTACCGATAAATTATTAAATTGGTACAGATGGTATAGATTTATGGAAATTCAAATCTAATAAAACAAATGATTTTTTTATTCCCTTGAATAGCCAGATTTCTTATGAGTATAAATTGTATGCATTTATGTAGTCTATTTGGTATTGTGCAAAAAATTTTGGGGGTTCAAGTGTATCCCCATGTACCCATCTCCCTCCGCCATGATGATTCCTGATAAGTTGCATGCAGTTTTTTTTCTTTGGAAGAAGAACAGGCAATATTTTTGCTTATTGTATTAAAACAGTGGTTGTGGTAAATAAGTTTAGGCAAGTAGATCCAAAGCATGTATGCATAGGTTGTGGAACTGATGGGTGTTAGCTCCTTTTCAACCTCCAAGCTCTAGACAATCAGCAGGAATCAACAAAGCTGTACTGAAACATTTGTTCTAATTGATATAAGCATGAAAAAATTACAAGTGAAAATGAAGCCGTGAATCTACATATTAACATAGAGCCACTGGATTTTTGTTATTGTTGTTGTTGTTGTGCATGAGTCAATTATGTTAGTGAGGTACTGCTGTGAAAAAAAAAAAGATAAACAAGAGACAACATGTTTTATGCACTAAAAACAAACATGCTTGTGATTTATCTGAAAATAAGGCATGCCGGCGACATTCTCAAATGACCTATGTTTCTACTTTTCATAGGAAAATTAGTCAAAAGATTTCTCATTTTTCTTTCTCAGACGTAGCAACAAAGCCCACTAGAATTGCTAATTTTCATGTGCAGCAACAACAAAATAGACCCCAAAGACAAGACAATGTTGAGATTTGCAATAAGATGGGGACGCGGAATGGGGCTCGTAGCAGGAATTAAGCAGTAGGATTAAAGCGACTAGGGGTCCTCTGGCAAGGGGATATCATGAAACGTGTGTGTGAGGTAACCTAACCCAAGAATAGTGTGGAGCGACGAAGAAAGATTGGTATTTTTCCCCCCTTTTTATTACCTTGGAATGGAGGGGCACGGGGGCCCTCGCCCTGGGGGATTCGGAGGCGTCGGCATCGTCGTGGAGGTCGGGGTCGGCGTTGAGGCCCCGGATGAGGAAGAATCCGGCGATGGTGGCGGAGAGGAAGATGAGGATGACCCGCAGCGGGCACATTCCTTGTTTCCTTCCTCGAATGCCGTCGAATCAACGAATGAACCAAGGAAGGAAGGAGGCAAATCGAAAGGAAGAGGGGTGGATTTTGGGAAGGGAGGAGCAGTTGGGCCTCCCTTCCTTCCCTTTGACTAGCCACCTGACGCCATCAGCCTCTCTTCCCATCTCCTCCTCTCTTTCTTGAGAATATTAAACTAGTAACAAATCTTCTTAAGGGAAGGTGAGAGAAGGAGGAGGAGGAGGATACAAACACGAGATCAAGCTCGATGACGGCGCCGTGCTAGCTATCAAGGTAGGAGGCGAGAGGAGGAAGAAGAAGTTGAATTCTCAAATCGCAACGAGGAAGAGGAAAATGGAGATGGGAACCGAATGGGCAAAGAAAAAGGACGCGGTCCGCCACTCTGGGCCCGCATGTCATTCTCTGTCTTGTAAGTTGTAACAGCCAGACCGGCCCCTCTCTCTCATGTTGACCTCTTCTTTTCTTTTCTCTCTCTTTGACGCATTATGCAAACCACGTTGCTGTCACTCGTAAAACTTTGAATTACATACTTTTCATTAAGCTATAACCCTTTTTTTAAAAATAATTCTTGACCACACCCAGTTATTACTAGTATAGTAGATAGTAAAAAGAATTAAGAATTAATATATCTCAAGTACCTAAGCTAAAGTAAACTTTTTTAGATAAGGAAAATGATTTGCACCTAGGCTAAAGTAAACATGTGGCCATGTGCCATTATTCATAGTCAGGGAGTGAGTCCTCAGAAAAAAAAAGTCAGGTAGTGCATCTAGAAACTTATCTTGCCTAGTATATGATTTTCATCCCTTTAGTCCTTTTAATTAAGTGTCCTTGGTTTATTTTATCAGTATATATGTCACAGTGATCTCCACGTTTTCTTCCATGGCGGGTAGCAAGTTACTAAACGAGCCTTTTACAGGCAAGATTTTCTTCTAGAAGATGGAACATAAAAAAGTTCATTAGGGTGTGTTCATTCATTAGGCTATCCGTACATATTATCCTATTGTTGGTTTGGAAAGTCAACATGTGCACTGGATTAGTGGTTACCAACTACGGAGTATTCTTAAATTCCATCTTAAAAAGAACTATATGTCTGGGTCTCTTTTCATCTTAAAAAGAATAATGGGGAGCGCATCATTCTTGAAGGCACACAGGGATCGATATAGCCAAGTAGATTTGTTGTAATTAGGTACTCCTTGTTTATATACTACTAGGAGTACGTATATGGATGTTTGTTGTGTAGCTGAATGGTTCAAGAAAGAAAGAGACAGGTGTAGGAAGGCTGGTTAACTAGCCGCATAATGCAATATTGAGTCGGTACTCGATCGGTTGCAATGCAAGATTGAGTGTAAGCCATGTGCTTAGCTAGCTAAACTAACCTGGACAGAAGAGTACGTGACCTGCTTTCGACAGACCGATGGCATTTTATATATTTTTTTCCCAATTGAGAAAATACGGGAGACAAAGCATCCAATTGTACTTACTATCGAGCAAGTGTCGTTTTTTGAAGGAAAGAAAGAAAAGCATATGCTAGCGATCAGCATCAAGGATATACAATGCTTGTCTTGTATGCATGCTGTATCGATCATAGCAAGTTAAGTTAATTGTAAGCTTGCTTCGTTTCTTCCAAGCATTTGTTTCTACTCGTTCATAATGACTTTTCTTTTCTCTTTCTTTTTCTTTTTTTTGAGAATTCGTAATGACTTTTCTTGCTGCTCCATCTCTCAATTCTCAGTTTCTATATCTATTTCCACGAGCAGTCGCTCCATCACTCTCAAGCTTGTGTGGGTTCACAGTACACAGTACACACACCAGCCCACTTGCAGAGTTTCAAGAGACTCGGACAAGGGCCGCCCAACCAGTCTGTCTTATAATTCTTGAACCAGATAGATAGATAGATAGATAGATAGATAGATAGATAGATACACATGCATGCATGTGTAGCACTTCAGGCAAGTCCGGCGGCTACCCGGATATATCATCTGCTCATTTTTCACGATGGGATAATCATCGTCTAATCTCACATCTGCAATTCCTTTTCTTTTGGCTGAGATCCTTAGCTAGCTAGGAAGAATCTAATCTCAATCTGCGTCTATGCATGTATTCCTTAGATAGAACCATGCCAGATTAGGATCGATCTAAGGGCATTTTAATTAATTCAGTGTTTGAAACAGATATCATGGGGTGGTGAACCTGGTGGTGGAGGGCGCCCGCACTGGACAGTAATCTCTGCGTCGCATTCCCACGAGTCATCTCTTCTACCCATCAACCAGAGTAGCCGAGGCAACCATGGTCAAGACACAAGAATCGTTCAGGGTGTACGTGGAGTAGCACGATGGCAGGAAGCATCCAGGCCTCCACACCATGGAGATGCTGGACAAGCTTCCTCGTTCGATGTTCGCATTCGAGCCGGCCCTCGTGGATCGCCATCATCTCAGGAATCTCGACTCCGCCTGTCTCCTCGGCGACGAGAGCAGGACGCTCACTGCAGACAACAGGGGAAACACCGTCGTCTTCGACGCCGGCTCCTTCTCCGTCCTCGCCTTCCCCAACCTCATTTCTCCCAAGAGGTATAACACCATTTCCCTCTCCATCATCAACAACAACACTAGTAACAACAACGGTTGCGAACCAGTGCCGGAGGACGGCCTCTACGTGATGACTCGGAGTCCCGACCACAGTATCAAGAATGGTTGCTTTGAGGTGCTCAACTACTCTTCTTCATGTGATGATTTTCGTGAGATGACACCCTATTGGGTTTCTCTGCCGCCACCGCCCTTCGCCAGCTGCATGCATGTCAACATTACCTCCTACACGGTGGTTCGCGGCACCACCATCTACATTTCTTGCAAGAAACCAGTCCAAGCTACTTATGTCTTCGACACGGTAAGCCACAAGTGGCATCAGCTGGGCTCCTGGACAATGTGCCATTCCATGGCAGAGCTAAGTATGTGCCGGAGCTCAACCTCTAGTTCGGCATGTCTGCTCGCCACCCTTATAGCTTATGTGCTTTTGATCTCCTCTCTGACGACTCATCCGGCGCAGCAAAGCCACCCACGGTGTAGCATACTTGGGTGGACCTTGACGTACCTACATCCTGGTTGCCCTGGAACATTCATCTCATCAACTTGGGCTGTGGCAAGTTTTGCATCGCCAAGATGTTCTGTTCTATTGCGGCTGACAGCGGATCTGTATTTAGTTCCTCCTCTAACGATGACACAATTGACTCTGACCCAATTTATATGAATTTTGCTGTCTTCACTGGCCTGCATATGGTTCACGGTCATGTTAAAGGTGATGATGATCAAGGGGGTGTCCGGATGATCAAGCACAAGTCCATGTACTACCAATTTTTCGATGACTACATCGAATGGGTTATCTGAAGCTGCTGAGGATTATTTTGCTATCAAGCAGCTGGCATATGTGCCCTAATTTCATTTTGGTATTTGAAGCAATCAATGCTAGCTTTAATATCATATGCATCTCCACGTTTCTAGCTAGATAGTGGACTGTAAGAGACTCTACTTAATTGGATTGGAGTAATTAGTAGGATTGCAAGAAACTCTTCTAAGTTGCTAGTGGTATCTGAGTAATATTTCTAAATTACTAGTACCTGATATGTATGTACTCCATTCTAACATCACATCAAATCGGTTCTGAAACTAATACTATTTAGCTATATACGAAGCGAAAACTGATTTCATTCATCCAGAAGCTTCATTTGTATACAAGAGGATTCAAGACTAGTAGTTGGTGAGCAAATACTAGTTCTGAATCCCTTGCAACGATACAAAGTCATGTGTTGTCTCCACTCCATATGAATTTTTTTGAACAATCAGCATCAGACATATGATGATTCATTGAATAGAGTAAAAAAAAATTACAAGGCAAAAAATTACAAAGCTAATATCCTGGAAGGCAGTAGTCAGGAAAGGATAAAAACCAAAACCGCCACCACACACCGATGACGCCTATACACACAATCAAGGAGAAGGCTAGCATCGGATCGGCCACCGCTAAACGTGACCGGTCGCCGCCAGACCAACAAGGAAGCTACAACCGAGACCGCCCAAAACCAACCCCTAACAACCAGCCAAACTCAACTCTAGCCACGTATTTGAGATTGAGGGGGAGAGTGTGAGAGAGAAAATGAAACCGCTCTCCCCCCAAGGCCTGCCAACATGGCCAACTTGCATAAGTTAGGGCGCCGCCGTAAGAGGATAAGACATCTAGAGCGAGGCTGCACCAGCTGTATGAAAGAAGTTTTGGCGGGGGGCTTCCTAGACGACATCTCCTGGGAGAAGAACAACGATGACACAACCGCAGCTGTTCGTCGAGGTCTCAGGGAGAACCAAGACAGGGTTTTCACCCGGCAGCCCACCAGAGGAAGGGGACGGCTCGACAACGCCCCCAAAAAGAAAGACGACGCCCGAAGCGCCGTTGTTACCGGCCTGGTCAAGCCCGGGCTAGGTTTACACCTGTCGCCCGCCACGCGTGGGGGGATTGCTGGATGCTGCGCAGATGAGCAGAATAAGGACTTGTTCACTTTATAGCCATTTTCAACATTTCCAAAATTTGGCATTGCCAAATTTTTGACAAGTTGACAATATTACCAAATTTTGATAGTATAGGCTAAATATGATGTTGTCAAATCTTTAGGCATGACCAATATTTGATAACAAACTAAATGTCGTCATACATTTGTCAATTTTATTAAACAATGCTATGATTTAAAATGATATGAATCTAAACATGATCTAAATCTCGAACCACAGGATGATAATGTGAGGTAGCCATTGATGGGACAGTTTCTGGCAATGGAAGGCGAAGTGGATGCTGTGGACTTCTATGTCCAAGATTTATTGGATTTTTAGATTGAGTTTTTTTTTTTTGCGAAGGGAGTACGTGGAGCCATGAGAAGCAACGAATCAGGACAGGGAGCGATGCGCATACGACCGATGGTATCGTTCCTCGCGATGGTAAAAGAAGTGATTAGCTTGGGCTGGTGTAGGCCCGATGAGCCTTTTGGGCTAGAAAACTAACGAGTGAGAGGGGAAAGATTATGTATATATCCTACGGCTGAGATTGCTTGCATGTGCACTATTCGATGGCTGAGAATACCATGTGACGTGGCTCAACCTGATGCTTGCTTTGTAGCAATAAATATCTTGTAGTAGTTACCAACTATATAAAAGTTATAGATAGTTGACTCTACTATTAAATTTGCTCAGAGGTAATCTCCACACAAACTACAAGACAAAAGGAGTAAGAAAGAGTAGAGTCAAACAAGCATTGAAACTAGTGTATTGAGTCAGTATAGAGGTACTCCCTTCATCCAATTTGAAGTTTTTTTTAAAAATGATCATCATCTAATAAAGTATTTTTTTATTTGTGTAAAGAGTAAATGTGCATCATGGAATACTCAGCATGTATGCATGCAACTAATCAAGATTGATTTCAATTGGTTTAACCCATGCAGCATTTACGGTGTAAATTAATTTTTGTTGGACACTAAGCAATGGAGCACCTTGATCGACGATGATTAATTTCAAAATAATATATGTTTTAATATTTTTGGTCTTGGTGCCGTTTACTTAGAGGATGATCAATTTGAGATGAAGAGAGTAATATATTGTATGTGTTATCTCTAAATTTATGAGTATTAAAAAAATGTTCGCACGTTGCAACAAAAAGAAAAGACGAGAAAAATGAGGAAAAACTGAGAAAAAATTATATTATTGTTAACGGTGAAATTTGGTAATCGACTTGGAAGCGGAAGAGGAACCGAAGCAGAGAAGGAGGATTGAGTTCGAGCCAGATTAGGAGTCATATCGGACCCGGTAGTCGTATCGGACTGGGAAAGATAATGCCATAAAGAGCGTATCGGCCGATACGGATTCGGTTTGATTGAAGGCCGATATGGGTTGTAAGTTGACAGCTTCAACGTAGGCTTGGTTTGGGCTCAAGATAAGCTTTAAGGAGGTTGCCAAATAGAGATGAAGCTCAGTTTTAGGCAACTGTATCTTGTAAATTGGGTAGTTATGTTTGTTTGTTAGTTGTAGATAAGATCGTACCCGACAAGGGTTCTGTTGTTATCTCGGGTATAAATATCCCAATAGTTTGTACATGTAAAAGAATCAATCAATCACACAATCAAATCAATCTAGTTTCGGCGCATCGCCAACCCTCGCAAGAGGTCTTCTTCGGCGAGTTCTTGCTTCTTCGGAGCAGAGGTAAGAACTCATCCCCGACAATCTGCATCGTCGGGGCTAACGTGTCGCTTTAGACACGTTAAGCCTCGATGATGTGATCGTCGATTATCATGTCTTGAATAATTTTGACAGGTATCTTAATTAAGCCTTGCCAGCGGTTTACTCGCTTTAGGGTTTATTGCCGACGATGGTTTAATTCTTATGCTTGGCTAGATTGTTCAATACAGCTACCATCCCCAAAAGCAATCGACGACCTGATTTTCTTCGCGTTAAGTCTTAATTCACACTTTGAGTTGCCATCGACCTTAGTCCTGTTTTGAGATCTAACATGAAGCCTGTTTTCGGTTGTAGCTAAGGATAGTACCGGGGTTTTAGCCGGTCTTATCTAACGCATGTGGTTGCTTTATGTTTCTTGCATGTGTTTGCCACTTATATGTGCAGATCGATAAGTATAGATACGTCGATCGTGAAGTAATCTTAAGATTTCTTTATGGTTGATATGTTTATATTGGCCGATTGGCTCGTATAAGTTGCACTAGAGTACTAGCTAGTGTAGTTACCTTCGTTATCCTTATCGGCCGATGTTGTTAGTTGAGATCTACATATCAATGAAGGCTGATAAGATTAGATTCATGTTTTACTTATTTTCTAAGTGAGCCGATATAGCTTTACCCTATCGGCTGGGCTATGACAATGTGTCATCGGTCTATTGACCGATTGGCCATTGTTCTCTGACTTGGTTTACTTGTTTCTTGTTGATTGCAGATCAAATCAACTGGCACGCTCTACTTACGACTAGGCAAGCCATTTGGACCTGCACTGGAGTTAAGCAGATCTCCCAGGCCGCCGTGGTAACGCGGAACCCGTTTGGTTGCTGGACGGGTCGAAATTCTGCGCCAACACGCTTTTGGCACGCCCAGTGGGACAACAAGAACACAAGCTTCTCACCAGCAACAAGAACACCTCGAGATGTCGAAGCAGGCCGAGATCGTCGAGGAGAACGTCATTCCCGTGACCGCCGACCAGCTCAGCGCAGAACAAAAAGCTGAGATGGATAGTCTGGTCGAGCAGTTCCAGAATATGTACCTGCAAACATATTCTAGGACTCGGCAGGGCACCTTGATTCAAAAGTCCAAGGTGGTCATGCCGAGTTCCAGAGATGGAGCTGGAACATCGGCGGCGGCGCACGATCACGCCGTCAAGACTGAAGACACTGCAGCGCCGACGTTGCAAGACAGGATTGACTCCGCAGTCCACTTTGCGCTAGTCAATCAATCGGGGATTTTGGTGAACACCTTGACTAATACGGTCAAATCTATCTTAGACGGGTCAATTCACCAGTTCAAGCCTCAGGGGCCGATTTTCTTGCCAGAAAATAAGTTCCCCGCATATCGGACCCTGAGGAATGATCTGAGCACGTCTCAGCCAACAGCGCCGATGCCACCCCCATCGGCGCAGCCGACAACAACATTGCCACTGGTCCTTACCAGGCAGACTGGGGGCAACCCTCAGCTCATCACCGAGGAACAATACGCTCAATGGGCCAAGGAGAAGCAACCGGTGGTTGAGCCGATGCAGCAAGTTCCCGTCGACCAGCCATCGGCCGGACAACCGCAAGCCCCAGTGTTCAATAGTCCTCCACTTCGAGCTGCATACAATGTGCCACAAGGCTATCAGCAGCACCCCGCAGGACAGTATGGCGTACCGAACTTGGATCATCATTACCAGCCATACTCCCCTAGGCAGTATCAGGCAGAGGGTTTGCAACAATCGTTTCAGCAAGACCTCCCACATCGGCCCGCAGGATATTGGGCCGATATGATAGCCGAAGTGATGCGAGATCAATTCGGCTTGAAGCCTAAGGATAACTCTACAGTGTATCGGCACCCGTATCCCGAGGAATTTGACAGAGTACCATTGCCGGGCCGATACAAGATCCCGGATTTCTCCAAGTTTTCGGGACAGGACAACGTCTCGACATATGAGCATGCCAGCCGATTCTTAGCACAGTGCGGGGAGGCATCGGCTATCGAGGCATTGAGGGTGAGGTTTTTCCCTCTGTCCTTATCAGGGTCTGCATTCACATGGTTTTCTTCCTTGCCCTGCAATTCCATCAGAGGATGGATAGATCTGGAGAAACAGTTTCATAGATATTTCTACAATGGCGTACAAGAGATGAAACTGTCAGATCTGACTGCCATCAGGCAACGAGTGGATGAATCGGTCCCTGAGTACATACAAAGGTTCAGAGACATACGCAACAGATGTTATAGCCTCAGTCTGACCGATTCCCAGTTGGCCGATTTGGCATTTCAGGGATTGCTAGGGCCGATACGCGAGAGGTTCTCCTCGCAGGAATTTGACAGCCTCGCTCCGCTGGCACAACGAGTATCGGCCCATGAGCAGCGATTCCAGGAGGCAAAGAAGTTCGCGAAAAAGATCAACACTGTTTATCAGTACGCCTCCGACGATGACGACGATGAAGACGGTGATGTCGACCTAGCCGAGTGGGCCCGGATGAGGAAATCAACAACTTGCCAGTGGGCCAAGAAAGGAGATAAAGAAGATAAATATAATTTCGACATCAACAAGGCCGATAAGATATTTGACCTGCTGTTGCAAGAAAAGCAGATCCAACTGCCAGTAAGTCACGTATTGCCATCGGCCGAAGACATCAAGAAGAGGAGATATTGCAAGTGGCACAATTCCTATTCACACCATACAAATGAATGCAAGATCTTCCGGCAACAAATTCAATCGGCCATCGAGCAGGGCAGAATTAAAATCGATGATGCCAAGCGGCCGATGAAGATTGAAGGCCACCCGTTCCCAGTCAACATGGTGCGGGCGGACAGGGCCGATGGCGGTGGCCATCGGACTGGCAAGCGGCCTCATCAGACCTCTGAGGGCCTGATCAGAAAATATCAGCGGAGGCGGGAGGAACAAGCTCAAGACCAAGCCGATCAAGACAACTCCTACGATCCACACTGGGAGTGCGAGTTTTTTCGCTTCTGCTGGAATGAAGGGATGAGGTTGCCATCTATCCAGGAGTGCCCTGCATGCAGTGGTGCAGAAGATTCTTATCAGGGCAGCTCAAGCAGACAAACGCATCGGCCGGCCAAGCAACGGAAATCTGTGCATGAAAGGCTAGGGCCGATGCACCGAGATCAACACGATGAAGATGAGGAGCAAGTCCAGAACCCCCAATGGTGCCCAAGCGATGTATTCACCAAGACACAAAAGCGGCGGGTTCAGAGGTTAAGGAGGAAAGAGCAAATCCAAGAGCAACAAGCTGAAATACCCCATCGGCCAACCAAGACCAAAAAAGAGTGGAGGATAAAATCCACGGTGGCCAAGGCCGATGAGGGCACCTCCAATACAGCTCAGAGCTACTCAGCTTCAAAAGGTAAAAAAATGGCATCGGCGCCTGTTAACATGGTGTTTATATTGCCAGCAGAATACAGTGTGCAGGCGGCCGATGAAGCGATGGCCGATGATGAACAAGGTTCAGCCAGGCTACGGTTGTCACCAGACCAAGCCATCTTCGACAAGCCAGTTGACGCCAGCTACAGACATTTACGGCCGTTGTACATCAAAGGATTCATCAACGGGCGGCCGATGACGAAGATGCTGGTCGATGGTGGCGCAGCGGTCAATTTAATGCCATACCCAACCTTCAGGAAGCTTGGAAAAGTACCTGAAGATCTTATCAAGACAAATATGGTATTAAAGGACTTCGGTGGCAACGCATCCGAGGCGAAGGGGGTCCTGAACGTGGAACTCACCGTGGGCAGCAAAACAATTCCCACCACCTTCTTCGTCTTCGATGGAAAGGGTTCCTACAGCTTGTTGTTGGGACGAGATTGGATCCATGCAAATTGCTGTGTCCCTTCAACAATGCACCAATGCCTCATGCAATGGCAAGGGGACCAAGTCGAGATCGTGCAGGCCGATCGGTCAGTACATGTCGCCAATGCCGATCTCGCAGTTTGGGAGATGGAGGGAATCGACTGCTTGTCCGGGCGAGTCTGGGACGCCGATTTCCTCAAGGTAACCGACTGCGACATCGAGACAATTGAAGACCAAGACAAGCGGTTACTTTAGCGAAGATGCACCATCCGCCGTTGACAATGACCCCTACACAGATGACGCGGTGGATGAGTTAGACGGCAAGTTGGGACAAGGTTTTACGTCGGCCGATGAATTGGAAGAAATTGATATAGGAATAGGTGATAGGCCTAGGCCGACGTATGTAAGCGCTAATTTGCCAAAGGAATACAAGAATAATTTGATAGATCTTTTGAAAGAATTCAGAGATTGTTTTGCATGGGAATACCATGAGATGCCAGGATTAAGCCGATCGATTGTAGAACATCGGCTACCAATCAAACAAGGCTATCGGCCTTTTAAGCAAGCTCCTCGGAGGTTTAAGGCCGATATGCACGAAGCCATAAAAGCAGAGATCACAAGACTTTACGACGCCAACTTTATCAGGCCCTGCCGATACGCGGAGTGGGTCTCCAACATAGTTCCGGTATTGAAAAAGAACGGCAAGCTAAGGGTATGCGTCGATTTCAGAGATCTAAATAAGGCGACGCCCAAAGACGAGTACCCTATGCCGTTGGCCGATTTGCTAGTCGACGCTGCTTCTGGGCATAAGATCATTAGTTTCATGGACGGAAACGCGGGTTACAACCAGATCTTTATGGCTAAAGAGGACATTCATAAGACAGCCTTCAGGTGCCCAGGGGCAATCGGCCTATATGAATGGGTCGTCATGACATTTGGTTTGAAGAATGCTGGAGCTACGTATCAGAGGGCTATGAATTACATTTTTCATGATCTTATTGGCTCTCTGATTGAAGTTTATATAGACGATGTCGTCGTAAAGTCAAGAGAACATGATATGCACTTGGCCGACTTACGCAAGGTACTAGAAAGGGCAAGGAAATATGGTTTGAAGTTGAACCCTAACAAATGTGCCTTTGGCGTATCGGCCGGTCAGTTTTTGGGTTTCTTGGTCCATGAAAGGGGGATTGAAATCACACAGAAGAACATCGATGCCATCAAGAAAATCAAGCCTCCAGAAAACAAGACCAAGTTACAGTCTCTGCTTGGCAAGATCAACTTCGTCCGGCGTTTTATATCAAATTTGTCGGGCCGTATAGAGCCATTCACTCCACTGTTGAAAATAAAGGACGACGAAGAGTTCATATGGGGTGACAAGCAACAGAAAGCGCTAGACGATATCAAAGAATATTTAACTTCTCCGCCGGTCTTAATTCCTCCACAAAAAGGAGTCCCATTCAAATTGTACTTGTCAGCCGATGAGAAATCCATCGGCTCAGTCTTGGTTCAAGATGTTAACGGCAAGGAAAGAGCTATTTTTTATCTCAGCAGGAGAATGTTAGACGCTGAGACAAGGTACACGCCGGTGGAGAAATTATGCCTTTGTTTATATTTTTCATGTACTAAATTGAGGCATTACCTGCTTTCCAACGAGTGCATAGTGGTGAGCAAGGCCGATGTGATGAAATACATGCTATCGGCCCCTGTGTTGAAAGGACGAGTCGGGAAGTGGATCTTTGCTTTAACAGAGTTTGATCTTCGATATGAATCGGCCAAAGCGATCAAAGGACAAGCCCTGGCCGATTTCATCGTTCAACATAGAGATGACTCAGTTGCATATGCAGACATTGTGCCGTGGACGTTATATTTCGATGGATCCGTCTGCAGACACGGTTGCGGTATCGGCCTAGTCATCATATCCCCTCGGGGGGCAAGTTTTGAGTTCGCTTTCACTATCAAGCCTTATTATACCAACAATCAAGCAGAATATGAAGCGGTGCTTAAAGGCTTGCAGTTATTACAAGAAGTCGAGGCCGATGCCGTGGAAATCATTGGTGATTCACAGCTAGTAATTAGTCAACTTTCTGGGGAGTATGAGTGCAGAGACGATATTCTCAAAGTCTACAATGAGGAGTGCAAAGAGTTATTACACGGTTTCCGGATCGTAACGATGAGGCATATACCCAGGAAGCAGAATTTCGAAGCCAATGATTTAGCTCAGGGGGCATCGGGATACAGGCCGATGGCTAAAGACGTTCCAATTCAGATTGCTCTCGTGCACGCCGATGACTGGAGGTTTGATATCATTGAGTATTTGAGAAACCCTTCCCAATCGGCGTCACGCAGAATGAAATATAAAGTTTTACACTATGTCTTATTGGACGATAACCTATATTATCGGACGGTTGATGGTGTCCTACTCAAATGCCTAGGTCCTGAGGAGGCTAAAACCGTTATGAGCGAAGTACATGAAGGGATTTGTGGCACCCATCAATCGGCCCATAAAATGAAATGGCTGATGAAGCGCGTCGGATATTTTTGGCCAACCATGCTAGAAGATTGCTTCAAGTATTATAAAGGATGTCAGGATTGTCAGAAATTTGGAGCAATTCAGAGAGCACCGGCATCGGTTATGCATCCAATCATAAAGCCGTGGCCGTTTCGAGGATGGGGAATAGATATGATCGGCCAGATTAACCCACCATCAAGTAAGGGACACAAGTATATATTAGTGGCTACAGATTACTTCACAAAGTGGGTTGAGGCCGTTCCTCTCAAGAAGGTTGATTCCAAAGACGCTATTCAGTTCGTCAAGGAGCATATCATATATCGGTTTGGGTTACCTCAGACAATAACTACAGATCAGGGATCAATCTTCGTGTCCGACGAGTTCGTCCGATTTGCTGACAGCATGGGCATCAGATTACTCAATTCTTCTCCTTACTACGCGCAGGCTAATGGGCAGGCAGAGGCTTCCAACAAGTCTTTAATCAAATTAATCAAGCGGAAAATTGACGAACAGCCGAGACAATGGCATACAACGCTGGCCGATGCTCTTTGGGCGTATCGGATGGCTTGCCATGGTGCAATCCAAGTGCCTCCCTATCAGCTGGTCTACGGGCATGAAGCCGTACTGCCGTGGGAAACCGCCATCGGCTCAAGAAGGATTGCTTTGCAAGACGACTTGACAGCCGATGAGTACCATAATCTTATGGTTGATGAATTGGATGATTTGGCACATGTTCGATTACGGGCCTTAGAGAAGATCAAGCGTGATAAAGATAGAGTAGCCCGTCATTATAATAAAAAGGTCGTTGCCAAATCGTTTGAGGAAGGAGACCTTGTATGGAAATTAATAATGCCGATTGGCTCCAGAGATAATAAATTCGGCAAATGGTCACCTAATTGGGAAGGCCCCTTTCGAATTCATCGATGTGTTCCTCACAATGCCTATCTGCTCAAGGGATTAGATGGCGAGATTTATGGACGAGCTCTCAATGGCAAATACTTGAAACAATATTATCCCAGTATCTGGATTGACTCATGATCGGCCCTCTAGCCGATTTATGATTACAGCCGATGTAGTCAAGCATCGTCTTTAGATGGCCGGTAAATACTATCGCCCTTAGTTCAAAATTTCAGAATATGAGCCCTCATCTTCCAAAATTTGGGGGGCATATATATATACAGGAATTTTCAAGGATTTTTCAGTTTGGCGATTGACTTCGGCTCTCTGGCCGATGAGATTGTTTATAATGAGATTGTTCGTATTAAAGATATATGTGTCTGGAATTTTCAAAACAAATTCGGCTGCACGGCCGATAAGGTGTGAGAGGATTTCAGAAGCAATAAATTAGGCTGGAATTTTCAAAACAAATTCGGCTGCATGGCCGATAAGGTGTATGGTTATACATTATAGAAATAACATATGCTACATCACCCTATGAAGTCTGCAATAGCAGCAATGGCTTTACGACGAATCTGCTCAACGTCTTCAATAGCCTGGGCATCATCGGCCATCGTCCCTGGGATCGGTTTCAGTGATTTGCTTAGGGTCGCGAGGTACTTGGCCGATGCCTTGAGCTTTGCCGTCTGATCTTCTATGGCCTTGGGTGATGCAGCTATTCCGGCTTCGACTTCTTGGATTTCTCGGCGTGTAGTGGCCAGCTTCGATTCTAGCTCTGCCTCGAAGCAACGGAGTTCTTCAAGCCTATTTTTCAATATAATCGGCTCCACCGCTAGCTCGTCCAACTTGGTCTTATCGGCGTTAACTTGAGCTTTGCTAGCGGTCAGGGCCGATTCCAGTTGTTCGCGCTCTCGTCGCTCTGCAAGTCTTTCTTTTGCTTTGAAAAGCTTGAATCGGTATTGTTCCAGGAAGATGGCCGGTGTGAGGATCTCCATCAGGTCTTCGGGCAGTTCGTTTTGGATTTCTTGTACCCTGGCTCTGATGGAGGAGCAATCCTCTACCAAACACTCCAGCGAGGCTTCTAGCCGATTCCCAATATCGGACAGTCTGTTCTTTAATTCGTCAGAGATCGACGCCTTGGCAGTGATGGGCAGTTCCTTGTCCTCGTCATCAAGAAACTGGCCGATGTCAAATGAAAACATATTGGCTAGGCTCTGTAAACAACAACATAGGTCAAGGTCAGTCTTGTCAAATGGGAGCTGGCGAAAGGGGATCGGGCTAGGTCTCGTTACCTGAGTTGGAGTATCGGTGGTGTTTGCATCGGCCTCCCTTTGCTGTGTTGAGGCAGTAGGCGATGGGGTTGGCCGATGTGGCGAAGATGCTGGGGCCCTAGGCTGAAAAGCAAGGGATTGGTAAGTAGGGTTGTGAGATTAGCATGATAATATATAAATCAATTCTTACCGAGGCGACCGGAGAGGGTGCTGGAGAAGGAGATGGAGTCCTCAATCGCGCTTTAGCCCGCTCACGCCGTTGTAGGGTTGCTTTCTTAGTCCTTTGTAGAGGGGCCGATTGAGTTCTTTCCTTCAGTATAGATGATGCCACAGCCTGAAAAGGATATCAAATTAAAGCCAAGCAATAGGAAGGGGTTATGTGAGCACGGAGAAGAAATTGTGTTTACCTTGCGGATTGCATGTTTGGTCTTTTTCGGTTGGGGAGCATCACTTTGGTCATCGGCCGGTGGGATCTCAGTGGTTTCGGTTGATGTTTCCTTGATAGCTTCAGCCGATGTGTTTCCTTCATATGTATCGGCAGCAGCTGCATCGACTTCTTCCTCCATTACTTGTTCTTTGAGAAACTCTTCTATGGAGGGATCCAGCTCTTCGAGATCTTCTTGGTCGTCAGTTTTGGCTTTTTTGCTGGATTTTTGGGCTTTGCCTTTAAATGGCGCTTTCCTCTTGGGGTTTTCCTTGATCATCGGCCCCTGGAGCAGTGATGGTATCTTTGGGGCAGTGAGGCCGATGATGGACTCCAGGATGGTTGACCCCGATGGAGCTATGGCTTGAGCATAGAAAATCTTCTGTCCACTGTTGCTCACAGAAGGAATCGGCTCATATGGTACTTGGGGACTGATGCCTTGGATAAGCTCTGTTACATAGAACCTGGCCGATTGGTGGAAAATATGAGCGGCCCACTCTTGCCACCAAGTTTGGAAATTGATGTGGACAAAGGTATTCAGGTGCAGCCGATCACAGTCACCAAGACTTGGGAGTTCGATTTCCATCGCCGTGCTCATAACTAGAGCCGATGAGACTGTGCCTCTACTCTCTAGGAGTTTATGAAGGTATAAACTGATGGGAAGTTGCCCGAGCCCGCATTGCCTAGCAGCTGTCATTGGGTTATAAAATTCATAGGACAGGTTGGTGCTCCTTCCCTGAAAAATGCCTACCGGGAGCAGGCATGGAGTGAGGCCGATCATAAACACCTCTCTGGACTCCATGTCATCGTTTACCAAGCTCAGTTGCAGATCATCTGGAAGCTCATAGTCTTGGTCCGATGTATAGATAAACATGTCCATCTTGGCTGATGGAGGGCCGGTGAAGAAACGGATGAACCATGTAGCCATGTCATCGGCCGATTGATCTGCGCCAGGGTAGACGGAGGCTGCTTCTCCATAAGACATGCATCGTCTGCTTCTGGGATCTTCGTGATCGGCATACTTCGATGGGAAGCGTGAATCCGATAGAGGTGGCCGATCAACTATGGTGTTGGTGTGAATTGTTAGCCACAGTTGGATGAACCACCATGGTCCCCCGTGTGCCACGGGTTGTTTCAGCATCAAGTCTTGTGTGGCAATGTGGAGTAGCCGATATACAGCTCCTCAGAGATATCGACCGAGAGGGATTTGTTTTTTGCTGACCAGGGCCTGAGCCAGGTGTTGACAGTTTGTTGTGGGGCCGCAGGTCGATCCACAGAAGACGAATCTTTCCAACCACAATGTCAGGAAAGCTACGTGTTCTCGCTCTGAGACCGATCCTTGTTCCATGTGCTCAGAGATGTACCCAGACCAGCCTCCAATTTTCTTGGTCTTCAGTTTGTGGCTGCTGTTTATCAGGAGGCTGAAGGGATTAATTTCAGAGTCGATGTCTAGTCCTGTGAGTACCTTGATATCTATGAGGGTTGGGGTCATCGGACCTTGCTTGAACATGAAGGCGTTCAAGGTACTTGACCAGAAGTAGCTGGCAGCTGACATTAGTGGCTCATTTTTCTTGGTATCGGCCAGGGACAGAGTTATGCATTGGCCGATTCCAATCTCGTCCCAGTGGACTTGTTTGACAGCAGCAATCCTTTTGTGCCAGGTCCTGTATCCGTTTAGCTTCGATGGCCATGACCTGAAGGTGTGTTTCCACGCAGAAATAGTGGGCTTGGCTTGCCTGAAGGGGATTCTGTCTGTTTTGGCGTTGATTAGCCAGGTTGGGTCGCAGTCGCCCATGGGGCCCAGGAGAAAGCGATGGGATTTATCATCGGTAGGGATCAAGATTTGGTTTTTGAAGACCTAAATCGTGAGAACGACGATGAAAATATAAGACTCGGGGGGAACAGAGAGTAAAACCCTAACTTGGAGAAATCGACGGGGGAAGCGATAATGCGGGATTGAACAAGTCGACTTACCGCGGGGATCTCAGAGGCGTAGAATGGGGCGGAAGCCATTGTTGTTGAAGAAGGGATCGCTGCGAAAGGGGTCGATGTCGATGGAGTACCGAGCGGTCGCCGGAGTTGGAGAACACGAAGAGCTTGTTGGATCGGCGGCGGAAGTTGTCGAATCTGGATCTGCGCGGTTTTCAGACAAGACCTAGCTAAGAAGTCGATGGGTTCCTCGGAGTTAATTCCGCCACATTATATAATGAAGCGGAATTGGGGGGCATGTGTTAACGGTGAAATTTGGTAATCGACTTGGAAGCGGAAGAAGAACCGAAGCAGAGAAGGAGGATTGAGTTCGAGCCAGATTAGGAGTCGTATCGGACCCGGTAGTCGTATCGGACTGGGAAAGATAATGCCATAAAGAGCGTATCGGCCGATACGGATTCGGTTTGATTGAAGGCCGATATGGGTTGTAAGTTGACAGCTTCAACGTAGGCTTGGTTTGGGCTCAAGATAAGCTTTAAGGAGGTTGCCAAATAGAGATGAAGCTCAGTTTTAGGCAACTGTATCTTGTAAATTGGGTAGTTATGTTTGTTTGTTAGTTGTAGATAAGATCGTACCCGACAAGGGTTCTGTTGTTATCTCGGGTATAAATATCCCAATAGTTTGTACATGTAAAAGAATCAATCAATCACACAATCAAATCAATCTAGTTTCGGCGCATCGCCAACCCTCGCAAGAGGTCTTCTTCGGCGAGTTCTTGCTTCTTCGGAGCAGAGGTAAGAACTCATCCCCGACAATCTGCATCGTCGGGGCTAACGTGTCGCTTTAGACACGTTAAGCCTCGATGATGTGATCGTCGATTATCATGTCTTGAATAATTTTGACAGGTATCTTAATTAAGCCTTGCCAGCGGTTTACTCGCTTTAGGGTTTATTGCCGACGATGGTTTAATTCTTATGCTTGGCTAGATTGTTCAATACAGCTACCATCCCCAAAAGCAATCGACGACCTGATTTTCTTCGCGTTAAGTCTTAATTCACACTTTGAGTTGCCATCGACCTTAGTCCTGTTTTGAGATCTAACATGAAGCCTGTTTTCGGTTGTAGCTAAGGATAGTACCGGGGTTTTAGCCGGTCTTATCTAACGCATGTGGTTGCTTTATGTTTCTTGCATGTGTTTGCCACTTATATGTGCAGATCGATAAGTATAGATACGTCGATCGTGAAGTAATCTTAAGATTTCTTTATGGTTGATATGTTTATATTGGCCGATTGGCTCGTATAAGTTGCACTAGAGTACTAGCTAGTGTAGTTACCTTCGTTATCCTTATCGGCCGATGTTGTTAGTTGAGATCTACATATCAATGAAGGCTGATAAGATTAGATTCATGTTTTACTTATTTTCTAAGTGAGCCGATATAGCTTTACCCTATCGGCTGGGCTATGACAATGTGTCATCGGTCTATTGACCGATTGGCCATTGTTCTCTGACTTGGTTTACTTGTTTCTTGTTGATTGCAGATCAAATCAACTGGCACGCTCTACTTACGACTAGGCAAGCCATTTGGACCTGCACTGGAGTTAAGCAGATCTCCCAGGCCGCCGTGGTAACGCGGAACCCGTTTGGTTGCTGGACGGGTCGAAATTCTGCGCCAACAATTATGTAATTAATTAAAATACAAATTTCACCATCTTCTTCGTATAAAGAAACCATATTTTTCATCAAGTCATTCTCATTGAAATGATCTCATTGATCTCTATTTTGATGAGCAGCGACAACCGAAATTTGAATGATGCATGGTTCTTGTGGCGTTCGGAGTCATGAAGTTGCACATACGAAAGAAATTATGGGACATGGACATACGTATGTACCGTCCTAATCCAACTCGAGAACAAGATGGACTGTCACACCCTGATTTTCATTTCAAGGATTAATAAATTATTTATAGAATTTAAAGTTCAATTAATTTACCTATGAATTAAATGTGGGAAATAAAAATTTTCAAATAAACATGGTTGCATTTAATTTTTATTAAATTCTCCATGATTAATTACACTCTCTGAAATTTTTCTCGAAATTTTTAGAGCTCAATTGCTAATTTTAATAATACAAACATCATTTTAGCATTTATCTAAATAAAAATCCTCCTTGCTCTCTGGGTCATTTTCAGCCCATTTCCTTCTTCAGCCCGCAGCCAAATCAGCCAACTTTCCTCCTTTCTCCTCCTCTCCACCTTGGCCCGCAAGCGCGTGTTCGGCCCAACAAGCAACCGTAAGTCTAATCGGCCTCTCCCTACTCCTTTCACTGTCACATGGCCCAGTGCTACAGTGCTATCCCATATATCTGTCTATAGTCCTGCAGCTGCCCGACGTCGCCGCCTCCTCCGTGAAATCCGGCCGTATCTTTAAAATAATCCAAAATTAATTGAGAGGTTTCGATCGTTATCTTTTCTTTTTTTCGTTTTCTCAAAAATCAAAACAAAACCACGTCGTATCGAGCTCATAATCTAGCCCTATCCTGAACAAGCGAACCTAAGTTTTATTTGGATTATTAGGATTGAATGCTATCCAACGGAAGAAAATAGTCGGAAAGGACTTGGTATCCATCTCATATCTGTGTATATGGTTCTTCTATTTTAAATTCGTGTGTTTGCATTGGTCCATATTGGACTGCGCACAAGATACGGACGACGGGCTCGCGTATAAAGTCCATTTTATACGAAAATCGCATAGCGCATGGATGAGGATGACAAGGGACGAAAAATTACGGAAGGCATACGCATTTTTTTAATAGGTATAGATATAAATATGATATGAATAAGATTAGATTAGAGGGAGCAACCATCTCTACCATAAAACTTGCTCTTATGGAACCGAAGGAATTAGTCTGTTATTGTTGCCAGTTTTCTTGGCCCATCTTGTTCATATGAAAGTTAAGCCAACTTGGATGTTTCATAATTTTTTCCGTTGTAGCGCATGTGTATTTTTTTAGGGTCCTGTTCTTTTCTAATACAGATTATATCTCGGTTTTTGTTAGCATATTTTTAAACTGATAAACGATATGTTTCGTGCGAATTTTTTATATAGAAGTTGCTTTAAAATATTAAATAAATCTATTTTTAAGTTCTGAATAATTAAAATTTAATTAATCATGTCCTAATAAATAAATTATCTTGATTCCTGAGCAAGTTCGGACAAGATTAGGAGCATATGAGTAGAGTAGCATTGGCAGGTCACGTGTAGGGATGACAATGGGTGTGTATCTATCGAGTTCACTCACCTCGTACCACACCCATGTAAACTAAACATGTCCGTTTTAATACCCACACCCACTCGTGGATGCAGAATTCCTCTGTACCTATACCCACATGGGTGATGAATACCCAACGGGTACCCATATCCGCGACAGGGAGAGGATTAAGATAGAGAACATCCAACACTATCCATAGAGAACAGGCACAAATACTATCCAAATAGAACAGACACAAATTGAGGTTAACAAGAACTGGCAGAAAATGATTGGGTTCGAATGGTTCCACGGTCAAAAAGAAATTAAGGCTGTGTTCGGCATTTCACTTTGAGGACTAAATCTCTCTCGTGCATGTAAAATGGAGTAACTGATTAATGCATGATTAATTAAGTATTAATTCATTTTTAATATGATTTTTTAAAACAACTTTTGTATTGAAAATTTTTGTAAAAAACACACCGTTTAGCAGTTTAAAAATTATGCGTGTTAAAATAAAGGAGATGAGTTGAGAAATATGGAGTAAGAACACAGCCCAAAAATAGTCATGTACAGAAGCTTTATTCCATTCAAGATTCAACTTATCATTCATACAGAAAAGACTAAGAAATTGCAACAGGAATCCGGCCCAAGAAGCGAGGCCCAGCCGCAAGCACGCAACACACACAGATCGAGCGACCCAAGACCAGCGGCTAGCAGAAAGGTCTCCGCGGGTGTCGATAGTGGGGCGCACGAAACGGGTGACGATTTTGCCCGTTAATGAACCCATGCATATGACATTTGGATTATATCTATCTTTTAATAGAATAAAAACCCAACGGGTTTCGGGTCATGGGATCTTATTGTCATCTCTAGTCACGTGGTACCGTCAAGGTGTATAGGGAGAATCAGTTTGGATCTGCGGAGCATATGCTCCTTGCTCTGTAGCCGTCCATCCATTTGAGGATTCGTGCTGGGGGAGAACGTAACAACTGAGGATCAGGCATACGCAGTGTGTTCAACAGCTGATTACAGCGTACTTTCACGGAGCAGTGGACGATGGAGCGAATGGTACTCAAGGTGATATTACTATATTGCCCAGGAGTAATTTTCGAGGTTTACTGTCGTCTCTAACACGACAGAGCAGCGAATGCAGAGATAGTAAAACATGAACAACCAGATCATTTTTTGTTTTTTCAGTGACAAAATGACAACTAGATAAAGGAAATGATGTGATAGAATAGTCAAAGGGTTTAGGGAATGATTTGATTAATACGAGCGTGAAACCAACAGATCAGTTTTACACGCGAAAAAAAGTTTCTTAGCTAACTTTGTTTTAGCCTTAATCTGCTTGGCTTAAGAGAAAAAGGAAAAAAGTCAATCTTAAATATTAGTTGATTTTCAGGGAGAATGCACCAGAAAAATCAATGTGAAGCTTAAATACATACAATCTCCCTCTAGATTTATATCAATTTTATTTACAAATCTAGCATACATCTATTTAGATTTTACAGCTAAAAATTATTATATTATAAAACAAAGGAAATAGTACTTATTAATTACACATATTTTTTTAATCAGAAAATAAGTTGTTTTCGGAATGCAATATGTATTAGAGATTTGATGAAGCTTGGTTCGTAAAAACATGTATACAATGCGGCATGGTAAATGATTTTTTTCCCGCACTTCAATTTGATGCCCCAGAAAACGATTATTTATATATTTGAGTGAGCGAATGTTGCTAATTAACTGATCTATGAAGAATCTTTCCATCGGGCACCCGATGCCCAAAAAAAATCGGTCGGTCAAATGTTCCAGTTAGCCAACGAGTAAAACATCAAGTTATATATGGTGAAAAACCAGCAACTGAAACATTTAAAAATTTTATGAAACATGGTGAAGATACACGTTGAAACATATCGCTATCACATATAAAACAATTAGTGTTAACGGATTGAAACATATATTTTTCTTTCATCAAAATATAATCATGCGATATCTTGTTGTAAAGATTTAACTACAACGAATACAAACGGTGTGATCGGATCGTAGATTGGATAATTAGTTTAAGAAAAAATTATTTTGAAGCTCGCTAAAATGCATGCATGCATGCATGGATGAGTTGAGTGAGAGGAGAGAGTAGTGACAGATAATTTCGGGAATTTTGTGAAACACGTTGAAGACACACATTGAAACATATCACTATCACGTATGAAACAAAGAGTGTTAACGGATTGAAACATATTGTTGTAAAGATTTAATTATAAACGAATACAGCGGTATGATCGGATTGTAAATCGGATAAGTAGTTTATGAGAAATTTTTTTTGAAGATTGCTAATTCCTATATGTATGAGTGTCCTGAGAAATGAGGAGTAGTATGACGTGTAGCTGACGCCCGAATTTTTTGACGCACAATCGGACGCACGGAAGGAAGTCAGCATTTTCGAATCGATTTTGCATGTCAAGTGCTATTGTCCAATCTCGAAATTGGCTCTTTAGTGGTCGTATATTAGTGTTAACCTCGCCGGATTATATTACTCTGGTAATTACAATTAGCATGCATATGATTTGGTCGGCTATCAAGTCATATGTTCGTACTGCCCAAGTTGATTTAGCAATGGATACTAAAATTGACCAACCATCGTTAAGTCACCAAAATCTGGGTTTTTTTAGTTAGACATTATTTTCTCTTTAGATTATAACAAATTAGATTGTGCTACATATATCCATCTTCAGTCGTTGCCTAAATGAAATCAGGTCCTTGCCGGTGGTATACTTCACCTCTGTTTGCCCAACTACTGGAGTTGGATGAAACTAGGAGTACATTGTAAAAGCCTAGGCTTATTTTTTTATTAATAAACAACGAGAGATGGATCAATCATACACATATAGGGACCAAGGAAATGTTCTCATGAATCAACAACACCTAATCATCATCAGTTTTGACGAAGACAGTTAGCCTTCCCCTTGTTCTTTCCAATTGCTAGAATCTCATGCAGGAGCTCCTCTTGAACTTCAAAATATTGTCCCGAGCAGAAAGTAAAATGTAACAATGTAAGTAATCTGAGTTCATAATTTTGGATGTGAGAATGAGATGAGGATCAAAGACAAGATTCATCACTATATTGGATATTTGCCATAAAAGTTCTTCGCACAAAAAAATGTGCATGTACACCCAGAAGGATCACTACTGCAAGCAAAAAGGAAAATTCAGAGTAGGAAAATTCTTGCAGGGCACATTTGGTACAGGCAATTAATCATGGAAAAATTGAGTATTCATTTCTCGAATATCACCAAAATACTGTAGAATTCGGATACAAGAACAGACCAATAGCATGTATGCGCGTCTGATTCAAGAAAAAAACGAAATTCAAGAACAGACCAATGGCATGTATGCGGGCCTAATTCAAGCAAAAGAAAACGGAATAAAAGATAGAAACATCTCTGCTCCTTTTAAACACATCAAAATTCTCTCTCTCTATCACCTCGGACACACATCAGAACACTCACGGCCGGAGGCGCTGATCCGCGCCTGGTCGCGTGGGCGCGCGACCAGCCCACCTCCTCTAGTATGTATATAAAATATATATACTTACGTATATATGCGATAAAATATGTGTGTAAACTTTGTATAAATATCTATACCAATTTTTTATATGTATACGCATACACTTTTGACGTATAAAAAATATATATACACATGTACAAAATTTGTATATGACGTATACAAAGTTTATATACATGTGTATACAAAATATAAAAACTTTATATACGTACTGTCGGAGGAGTGGTCCTCCAACAACGGGAGATGCAGACCCCCTTATTGAAGATTCGGTCGGGGTCTAGCTATGAATGAGCTCGATTTGTCTGTGGGGTGTGTAAAACAGTGTGAACACAACAGTTATATAGGTTCGGGCCATCCGGAGGTATAACACCCTACTCATGTGGTCGGGACTATATGAATGTAGAAGAGTACAAAGCTTAGACAGACTTCGGACTAAAAATTGACCATCATTTTTTAAGTGGCATATTCCTTTCCTTTTATAGCTCAAGGAGGGGCATACAATGCCGTTGTAGTCTAGGAAGTATCTATGGTATGTCCTGTCGTTGTCTCCTTTATCATCCCACCTCTTAATGAGGAATCTATCAAAGATTTTACTCCTTGGACTGCCCCGGACACCCTGGGGAGGGATCTCGAGCCAGCTGGGTCTTGCATCGCTTGCCACGTGCTGAGAGCTGGGCCCAGTGGGCCCAAGCCAAGCCAGGGTAATGCCATCGCTCCACCTGTTCGTCGGGTGGCATAATCGGGTGTCTCTGAGCATGTCCGACACGTGGTTGTGCTCCTATTGTCTCGAGTGACTCAGCGCTGTTGACTTTTCCACGCCTTGCCACCTCCTGGTTGCATGCAAATCAGGCTGTAAACCAGATTTGTGGACTCCTATGCACCGTTTGACAGTGGGCAGGCTGGTAACGCCCTCAACTAGGTCGTCGAGCCTACCGCTCTGCCTTGACTGCCTGCAGCGCACAAATTCCAAAGCCAAAAATAACAGATTTCCAGCAGAGATTTCCACAGAGAGCTTGGGGAAACTTTGGCCATCGGCCCCCCCGTTTGGGATCGCCTCAGTCCAGTGGCCACCCTAGGAAGATATCGATCCTTAGGCTATCACGTTTTTGGGTAACCCATTCTTCCCCAGGCACGCACGGTACCCGAGCCCTCGGCCTACCCCGGGGCTCGGGCACGCTCCCACACCCTTTAACAGGAAAGTCTTGTTGTTTTAGACGAGCATATCAAAGATGTCGTTGATGAAAGGGTTGAGGTGGACAAAGTCTACATGCTTAAGATGTAGATTTTGTACATTTTCACACTCCTCTTGGCAAGGAGTACGTGCAACTACGGGGGGTAGGGAAGTCCCGGGATCCAACTGAGGGATCCCCGGGCCCCACGCCTCATTGTTTTACTGATGTAAATCTTATACGTCTCTACTCTCTTCTTGAAACCAAGAATATGTAACCGTAGAGGACAGGGGGCCCCCGGGGCCACGGCTAGGGCGGGTCCAGGCTCTCGGCTTGTTATCTTGTAGGTTTCCACAGTCCTCTCAAGGAGCGGAGTGCATAACCTAGAGGGGCAGGGGAGCCCTGGGACCAGAGCCAAGGCGGGTCCCGGTCTCTTTGCCATGTTATCTTGTAGATATAGGTCTTGTAGGTTTTCGCACTCCTCTCTAGGAGCGGAGTATATAACCTAGAGGGGCAGGGGAGCCCTGGGACCAGAGCCAGGGTAGGTCCCGGGCTCTCTGACCTATTATCTTGTAGATATAGGTCTTGTAGGTTTTCACACTCCTCTAATGTAGCGGAGTGTGTAACCTAGAGGGGCAGGGGAGCCCTGGGACCAGAGCCAAGGCGGGTCTCGAGCTCTCTGCCCTGTTATCTTGTAGATATAGGTCTTGTAGGTTTTCACACGTCTCTCCAGGAGCGGAGTGCGTAACCGAGAGGGCCAGGGGAGCCCTGGGACCAGAGCCAGGGTGGGTCCTGGGCTCTCTGCCCTGTTATCTTGTAGATATAGGTCTTGTAGGTTTTCACACTCCTCTCGAGGAGCGGAGTGCGTAACCGAGAGGGGCAGGGGAGCCATGGGACCACGGTCAGGGCGGGTCCCGGGCTCTCCGCTCTATTACCTGGTAGATGTAGATCTTGTAGGTTTCCACACTCCTCTAAAGGAGCGGAGTGCGTAACCTAGAGGGGCAGGGGAGCCCTGGGACCAGAGCCAAGACGGGTCCCGGGCTCTCTGCCCTGTTATCTTGTAGATGTAGATCTTGTAGGTTTCCATGTAAACGCGTCGGGCGCAGGAGGCTCGGGGCAAACTGGGCCTCGGTCCCACACCCTGGTAGCTGTCAATGGTGCTGGTAACTTAACGATGATTTTCTTTATAGTTATAATGAAGTGAAAATATCGCTTCGGGTCCCAGGGGAAAAGGGGACTCTGGTTCCCATTTCTCCAATACATACGTATACAAAGTTAGTACTTTGTATACATATATATATATAAACCGAAAGGAAACAAAAAAATACACATACACAAAGTTTGTATACATACGTATAAAAAATTTATATACATACGTATAAAAAACGAACAGAAAAACCAAAAAAAAACATAAAAAAAACTAAAAAATACCAAATAGGAAAACGAAAAAAACCGAACAGAAAAACCGCGCCATGTGGCCCCTCTCCACGCGCCGTTCCGCCCTCCCCCTCGCCGCGCGCACCACGTGGCTGGTCACGCGCGCGCTACTAGGCGCCGAATAGCCATGTTGTTGTCAAACGAACAACGGCCGGGCGGCACACGTCGAGTACAGCCCTGTCCCCTATTTCGCCGGAGCAGCGTGGTGGATGATATCATGGCACCGCGGAGTACACTGGCCCGAGCATCAGTTCTTCGGTTCTTTCCTTATGTTGGCAGCCATGCTTGCGCCTAGTAGCACCGACCGACACGGCAAGCGAGGGGATATGCTATAAGACATGATGGCATGTATACTCTAGGACAGGAAACAACCTAAGCAGGATACATCGCGCGAAGGGAAAAGTACACCAAAGGTCCCCCAACTTGACAGGCAGATACAAAATCGTCCTCCAACCGCAATACCAGGTACCGGACGTCCCTTAACTGTCAGAACCGGGTATTTTTCATCCCAAGGCAGGATTGGAGCCGGATTTGTCCGACGTGGCACGTTGACCGCGGTCTTCGGCGCTGAGTCAGCACGAGCACGTTGTCCTCTCAGTGTTCTCTCTTCGCAGTGCTCAGTCTTCTCTCTCCCGAACCCTAGATCGACTAAGGCGACGCGGGTGGCGACGGAGGGGCCGGCGGGGGTGACGGAGGGAGGCGGCTTAGGGGGCTGGCGACGACGTGACCGGCGGAGGGGGCGGCGGAGGGGGCTGGCGACTTGGTGACCGGCTTGGAGCTCGGAGTCGCCGCGGACAACATCGAGCTTGGCGGCGTACCACCTCGGCCGAACTCAAGTGGGAGTCGGCGCTCCGTGGGGCGGCCGGCGAGCAAGATCTGGCAAGTGGCGCGACGGTGATGGCGAGCTCGATGAGCGACGGCTCGTCGTCATCCTTCCATCAGAAGAAGGCATCACCCGTTCCTTATCGGGTTGGTCCTTTGGAGTACCAACCCGCGGTGATGTGCCGTTGTCGTCCCCCAGCAAAGGCGGCGCGGTGGATCTCGTGGAGCGACGATAACCCTGGGCGGCGGTATTATAAGTGTCAAAAAGCTCGGGTAAGTGATGGATTTTGTGATTTTTGGGGGTTTTTAGAACAATGGCCATTCGTCGGGGTTGAAAGGGTAGTTTGTTCTTGCAGGAAGGGGGGTGTGATTTCTGGGATTGGTACGACGAGCTGACGAGCAATTTCATCAAGGAGTTGTTGAATGATTTGCGTGACGTTGTGACCTCGTTGAGGAGAAAGAATGAATGGCTGGAAGAGGTGGTTACACAGAGTAGGGCGCATGGAGAACAACAGAGGAAAGAGGTAGAAGATGTAAGGAATGTGATTGCTGTGAAGAATGAGGAAATTAGAAGGTTGAAGGCCATGAACCAAAAGCTTGTAATAGGTGTTCTGTCTTATGTGGTTGTGTTGCTTGTACTGTTGTTTGGCAAGACTTGAGATTGCTGGAGCTGTATGAACCATGTGTTAGGTATGTATTAGGAAGCTGATGTATGGAATGAACTTCATGTATCCTGGTAGTTGTATGAATCATCCGGTATGACTTTTCTGAATGAATGGTGTATGTTTGGAAAATATGTATGAACATTTCAGAAGTTGTTCTGCTAGACTAGAGAATTGCAAACAAGAGCTATTGGATTAAATGCATAAAAAGTTGTAATTTTTGACATGAGTTTGGCAGATGGTAGAGGTAAATTGCACACAAGCTCAAAAGATTGGATCATTCAGCACAGATAGTTGGAATAGAGGAAATATTGTTCTCCATAATTATGGCACACACAAGTGATAGTCTGGCATGCACAAAAGAGATAGTATGACATTACATCACATCTGGATGGAAGGATAGCAAGCATGATTAGATCTAACATTACATGTTCACAGTTTATCACTTTCCCATGGGGGCATAAGAATCAGAGCCCCACCGGATTTCTTCTTTGTCTTGTTCTGTGCAGGTTCTTGAGCTGAGACACACACTGATGCTTTGCCAGATGTGAGTCTTACAGATGCACTTGAAGAGCTCTTGGAATATGGCACTATTGCTTGTAGATCAACACTTGCAGAACCACCTTGATCAGTACACACCTTAGCAGTGGCATTAACCCTAACAAGCCCCTGGGTCTCCACCTGTGCATGTAGTACAATAATTTGAAAGGAAAAGTAAATTAGCACTAGTTGAAACTAAGCAAGTGGCATTCACTAGTTAAAAGTGAATCAAAGGGAATCAGGACATTCTTACATTGGTTTTTGATTTCTTGGCCCTGGATTGTTGGGTAACACTTGTAGTACTTTGTGAGGCAGCCTTCCTCTTCCTGCTGTTAGCAGAACTCCCTCCTGTGTTAGACAGCACCATGTGCTGACTTGGAGATGGCACTGGTTGAGAACCACCTGGGACTGACCCAGCAGAATTGTGGTTGGCACAACTGGACTTGTTGTGGCCAATCTGCTTGCACCTTGTGCATCTCATAACTGTTCCAAACTTTGACAATTTGGTTGGCTTGGGAGGTTCATGCATTTCTCTTCTCCTTTCAGTCCTAGGCCTGCCTGGCATTTTTATGTAACCAGGAGCATTGAGTGGCTGCCTATCATCCTCAGGCCAAGCACTCATACCCTCTAATGGCTGAAGGCAATGGACATAGGTCTTTTTGAAAGCTTCCACAAAGTAACAGGGAGCAATGTAGTAATCCAGCTTGTTAGTTCTAAAGTGGATGCATGAAATAGCATGAGGGCATGGTAATCCTGAGAGTTGCCAGTATCTACAGGAGCATTCCTTTTTTTCTAGGTTGACTGTGAACCTATGATCATGGTGCTTAACCTCAAAGCTGTCATCTCCAGCACAAATGGCATGACAAAAAGCTGATTCATTGATATACACATTAAGTTTTTTAAGTATTCCTGGGCACACAGCAGTTGTCCATCTAGTACCATTGGCTTTCTGATCACTAATCCTAACCATGACTTTTCTCCTAATTGTCTCTAGCATTGTGATGATAGGATAGAATCTAGATTCTAGTATCCATTTGTTGAAAGATTCGCACATATTATTGTCCACTGAATCACAGTTAGAACCTAACCTCAGCCATGCTCTGCTCCAATGCTCAGGATGTGTGTTGAGGATAGCCTGTGCTCCAGCTGGTGTGAGCTGAGCAAGCTTAGCCCTTGCTAGATTGAATAACATCCTGCAAGGAGCTTTTGCACACTTCCAAAATTTCTTCTGCAGTTGCTTGTCAGGAAAGTACTTTTTCCAATTGGCATATATATGCCTAGCACAGTTCCTGTGTTCAGCCTCAGGTGCCCATTTCTGGACAGCATTAATGATACCCTGCAATTGAAGAAGACATACAGGTCAGCAACATGTACTTAGGTCTGAAAAGCACAATGTTTCAAACTGAAAATAAGTAAACACATAACCTTCTGTTGGTCTGAAATGAAGACCCAACCATCTCCTGTGCCAACTTTGAGGTCACTGCAAATCAGGTCCATAAACCAATCCCATTCCTCATTATTCTCCTTGGCTACCACAGCCCATGCAATAGGATACATCTGATTATTACCATCCCTCCCTATGGCACACAACAGCTCCCCATTAGTTGCTCCCTTGAAAAAGCAACCATCTAGTCCAATTACCCTCCTGCATCCACTTGAAAACCCTTTCTTACATGCAGCTAGGCAAATGTATATTCTCTTGAACACTGGGGGATCCATTCCAATCTCCTGGTTAACAACCACTGTGCTACCAGGGTTGCTCCTAAGCAGCTCAAGTTGATAATTGTAGAGCTTTTGATACTGCCCTACAGTTGCATCCATCTTCTTCTTCATGACAAGCCACTTTGCTCTCTTCAACTTAGCAAAGGATACTTCTGCAAACATTTCCTCTTGTACTGTTGCTTTCATATGGGCTAGGGGCCAAGAAGGGTTGGCTGAGATGAAATTCCCATATTTCTCAGCAATGATTACAGATGTAACCATTCTGTTGTCCCTCCTAGGTGGGCAAGCATGCATGCTATCAAATGTTACAATCTGCCAGCTGTTTGACCTTGAATTCTTTGAAAGAAGACATACCCAAGGACAACTAGCCCAATCACACTTTGCCCTAACCCTCTTGCCATCATCCTTAATAAAGTTGATGACTTTCTTCTCAGCAAGAGCATATCTGGTGATGGCTTTCTTGAATTGTTTCTTGCAGTCAAACTTCATCCCCAATTCAAATGTAGGGACACCTAACT
>BDMV01000012.1:1549222-1697456 GCA_008326285.1 Oryza officinalis | reverse complement strand
ACACACACACACACACACACACACACACACAAAGAAGCAACAGTCCACTAACGAGACAATAAAAAAGCATAAATACAGTATGAAAACTTATAAGTCTTTTGTACATAGTGCATTGGAAGGCACAGAAACATTATAAAGAACATAATACAAGACCAAAGTTAGGAAATGTGTAGTCGAAAGCGGAAGAAATAACCCAAAAAAATAGTCTTGGAATGGTTAAAGCAACCTGAGGGGAATACAAACCTCATTACCATGATGCAATGGTAAATGGTACTCACCAAATTAACTAAACATGAAGGATAGGATTCGGAAAATCCATAAAAACTTATGTCTATACAACAATAATAGATTGAGGTCTCTTCCATCATATTTGTCGACACAATTAACAATGCAAGAGCAATTGTATGTTTTCAGCTTAAAAAATAGAGAAACAATTGCATGTTTGTTGTCATTTCTGTAGTGAATTACACAGGATATAAGTTATCACTTATCAGAAATTTTGAATAATATCTAAATGTGCATGCAGCTTACGCAATCAGGCAACTAGGGAAGAATATATCTAATACTAATAAGAAAAAAAAGTTTTCTATATCTCTCACTCGATGGTGACAGTGAGCAGAACCTTACAAGGCAGTTGGTAAATTTGTCATTAAACTGCTGAATAAAAGCAACGAAGTAAAGGTTCATTGACAATATTTTTTAGTGAAAAAAAAAACATCATGTAGAACCTGCAAGCTCACCTGATTAAATCCTGCAATCAGGGGTAATGGCACCCAACCCTGCTCATCCATATGCCGCCTCAAGAATATGTCTTTGCACAAATTGTCATCACTGCAAAAATTGAACGAGTGGCTCAGTAAATTTACCTCAGCAGTGATGTGGAACAAATAATTTCACGTAAATGTAGGCAATAAAATATACCTAAAGTAGTACTCTATCTGCTTCAGCAGCTCCACTCGAAGAGGTTCGAATTGAGAAATCATCATAGCTGGAGGGCTTGCTGGGTGAGGCACAAAAGGCAGTGCTTGAACACCTTCCGAGGGAGCCGCAAAATAGTAGAGATGAGGTGCTATCTCTGCTATTTGAAACGAAGCAAATTAAGGTGTCATAACAATAGAACAACTCTATGATCTCATAAACCACATGCATGGCATACCAGGGAAGCCTATGGGAGCTCCATAAGGTGGTGTTTGTGGAGTAGCGGGGTTAACAAATGGTGGTGGTGGAGGAGGCGTGGCCGTCACAACAGCCAGAGGAGCTCTTATGTAAGATGGCTGTTGACCACGCTGCTGGTGTCCAGGCCCATGGCCGTCCCTGCGGCCACCGCCACGGCGTTGCCCATCAAAACCACCATGGTGTTCCTGTCCACGGCGACCTCCACCTCCACCATTGCCCCTCCTGTTCCCCCCACCACCATAGCCACCACCTCGGCCATGGGGATGGGAACCATATCGACCATTCTGATGGTGATCACCGCCTCCATTGCTCCTGGCATTAGGGGTGTAGACTGGGGATGGCTCTGAGCCAGGGGCACGCTTGTCCAGCCCATCCCCCACAGGCATCACCAGGGCACGCCTAACCGGCGGATTCCGCACCGGTGCTTCGTGATCAGGATTAGCATACGGAGCGCCGGAATTCCCCAAAGAAACCGGTGGGATCACCGCCTCCTGAGATGATTCCCCAAAGGGAAAACCCAACCAATCCCATCAAACGGAAATAAATTTCAATCCCCCTATTCTACTATCAACTGGATCAAACACTTACAGCGGGCGGCGGTGGAGGAGCCGCCTTAGGCGATGCCTTGGGCGGCGTCAGCGTCGGCGGCGGCGGAGACGCCAGCCCGGGCAGCGCCGGCCAGGAGTCGGCGTCCATGATGGGGCTCCCAGGCGCCACCACGACCGGCACCGCCGCCCCGTTCCCCGGCCGCTTCCACGCTGCAGCGGCCGCCGCCTTCTTCCCGGCAGGGGGGCTACCGGTCGCAGCCGGCGTCCCCCCACCCCCACCACCGTTCGCCGCCGCGTGCTGGTCGGCGTTGGAAGCCATCACCCAAAACCGGTGGCCCTCCCGCCCGCTGGAAACACCGAGGAGGATACGGCACGAACTGCGGCGGCGGCGGGGGTAGGGATCGGTGGGCGCTCCGCTCAGCACGGCATGAGGCGATCGGCGGCGAGGGAGGGCTTCCGGGGGTTCCAAATATTGCCGCGGCGGGGGGAGGAGCCCGGTGACGATCGGATCGGGGACGGGATAAACGGTCGCGCCCGGCGGCGGCGGCGGCGATGCCCTCGTCGCTCGCTGCAGCTCTTCCCCTTTCCGTTCCCTTCCACGGATGGACGCAGAGAAGGGGGGGGATCCCTCCCTTTCCCGGTGGGGCACAAAAGGGTGAGAGGAGACAAGTCCGCAGCGACCACCAGTTCACACCGCGCTCCGCCGTCCGATCGACACGGACGGCCACGATGCCACGCTGGGTGGGGCCCAGGCCCCCCTCACCCCCGCGCCGCTCTAAAGCCGCTCGCGCTGGCGTCCCGCGGGGGGGAGCTGGCACGTGGGCCCCACCTGGCCGCGGCACCGGTAGGTATCGGGTGGGATCCACGCGGCCCCGCGCGGGGGGCCGTCCGATGCCGGATCGACGGCCGGGATGCCGCGGAGGATCCACGTCCTGGGAAAGTGAAATAATTGCGACCTTTGGGTTGGCAAATGCAAATGAGAAAATCCACCGGTGGTCGGAGGCGGCTGGGACGCACCGGCAACCGCCCATCTTTTTTCTCTCCAGCCTACGACTACTGGCCTACCGGATTCCGACGACCTCATCCCTACCGGATTCCGACCACCTTATCTCTCACTGTCCCAGCTCGTTGTTTTTAAAAACAATAGTGAATCAGAATATATTCTTGTTCTGCCTTTTCAACCAAGAATTTTCAGACGATGCAAAGTAAGCGTAATTTATTTCCTGCGATGAAATCAGTTTGCTCGGATTTAAATCCTACACTTATCACGGGTGTTTGTATTTATGACTAATTATTATTTCGGTGATCGATGATGTATCCATCGATAACGAGGCTTTCGTGGTAACTTTGTCAACCTCAAAATATATCGGCTCAATTTTTCGAAGGTGTTCATAAGGATAAAATGTGTGTGTATACGCGTTCATAAGAATGAGTGCACGTTGTGAACGTCTCTTAAAAAAAAATTTTCATACGCTTCTTGCGTATTAGTGCAATATTCCCATATCAACACAGATAAAATTTTAACTGATCTTTTGGAACCCAAAGAAAAAAAGTGATTCTCTGGAACGCATGCAGGGATGAGAAGACAAACATGAAGATATAGGAGCATGATTCGAATGCAAGCGCAAAACACACGTTGTTACATGAGAATCCGGGGCCTTTTATCTTCTCCTGTCTTGCTGTGTTGTTGGATAAGGTCCACACTCCTAGCTAGTCTCCTGGTACTCCTTTGGATTGATCGCCGAGCTAGCCACGTTCCACGATCGACGAGTGCGTGCAATTTCGTCGATGGATTTTGCATGCGTCCGTCCATAAGTAAAGTTCTTGTTGCTATCCCCAGAGCTATCGCTGCTGTCATGCATCACCAGACAGCGGCTGACGCTGTCAGTCCTGCACGGCTCGTCTCATTTGGTAACCTCCTCCATAGGAAAGGCTACTTTCAGAATCAGCTCAACCGCTGTCTTCCTGTCAATTTTTTGTGTACGACTCACGAATTATTTGATAGCTTTGGTGTTGATATTATTGCGTATTTGTAGAGGTATTTTTCTCGTTTCCCTCTAGTCGTAGCCTTTAATTGCCACGCTGTTCCATCGAGGAATATGACTCGTCGGTTGTCACCAGTATGTGATACACGTTTTATGATGCATTCAAAGTCTGATGGAATGTGATCTTCAGTGGTAACAGTTTCACATCAATTTAAACATAGCAGTGGATTCAGCTTGATTTACATCCACCGACTAGCAATTAAAACGATCAGATGAATGATACTCCCAAATAATGCTCGATCTTACAATGAAACAGAGTGCGAGTGCTGGATCGATCAGACATTCAGATTTCAGACGAGGATCTGATGTTCCTGATGTCTGAACATATATAGCTTAATTAATCAGTAGTCGAATTGGTGGTAGGTGCTGAAGGTTTGGCCGAACGACCACCCCGCCGGCACGGCGTCGTCGAAGACGATGGTCTGGCCACCGGTGGAGGTGACATTGAAGCTGAGCGCCTGACCAGCCAGTCCAGCGAGACACTGCCAATTGGCGCCCCAGTTCCTCGTCATCTGGATCCACCCCGTGCATGACCCCTTCACCGACATGCTCGCGATCGACCCGCTCCCGGCCATGTTGGTCACCAGCACCAGCTCGAAGTAGTTGAACCCGTTGATGGTGAACCTCACACCCCCATACCTCCAGCACTTCACCCTGCAATTCACAGCATAACAGGTTAACGAATTAGTCGCTTCAGAGTTCAGACTCAAGATGGCAACGGGCACAAATCCGCTGGGTTTAGACGTCCCAAACCCATGCCCGCGAACAAAAAATTTGCCCGCTAAGAAACCCATGACCCGTCACGGGTTCAATTTCGTGCCCAGACCCATACCCGTTGGGTTAATGGGCACCCACGGGTCACCCGTGCCCGACAAGGAAGCAACGAACAAACAACAATTATGTATATGTACAGCACAACACACAGTTCAATACTTCAGTAAAATAACAGGATTACAGGAACACACAACAATAGTAACAATTCATAGTTCAGAACTTCCATGGCACAAACGTAGTGTTCAACACTTCCAAAGTTCCAACTTCCAAGTGGCCAGTCTTCAACTCCATATTACACCAACAGAATTATAGGAAGTCAGAAACAGACCAGCTGAGTAGCTGATCAACCAAACAGCCAACAATAGTACAACACCACAGGAAGCCCAGAATTAGCAGGGAAGCCACCAATACATATCAGTCTCAAGTGGCCAAACCGAACAAAATAAAACGACACATTACAAGTTCATTACAAGTTCACAAATGAGAGGAATCAATTGTTTGCTTGACTTGTTCCTTGCAGGTCGCACCAAAAGAACGGCAGCACAACACCATTGGAATTCATGAACCTCTTAAACAGCAAGTTCCTACATGAGCACATACACTAGTTAGCTATCTCACAAGAGTACAAGATAGTGCAAAAAAGGAAAGAAAACATAGCTACCACATGTACAGATCACCTGAAGGCCCTCTTGAATATCCTGGAGACAAGACCAAAAGGTAGCTGGCTTCTTGTTCTTCTCAGCAACTATAGAAAAAATGAATTAGTTGCAACAATGATAACAAAATTATTAGATCGATGGACAGGTCGATGAATAGGACAGGAAGTCAGCGACATACCTTTGTATTTGTTTCTAATCCAATCTTGGGAGCACATGAGAGCCTCTAACATCTTGGAGGTGAGTCTGCTGCGATGCTCACTAAGCACTCTGCCACTAGTGCTAAAAGCGGACTCTGAAGCAACAGTGGTAACAGGAATAGCATAAATGTCCCTTGCAATCCTCCTCAAAGTAGGATATCTAGTTCCTGCCACTTTCCACCAATCCAAAACATCAAAGTTGTTTGTATGTATGCTCACTCCTTCTTCATCTAAGTAGCGGTCTAGCTCAGACTTGAACCCCATACTTGCTGGCCTTTGACTTGCAATACGTGCAGCAATCTCAGCTAAGAAATCATCAGAGCTACTGGGCGAAGGTCCTGATGGTTCACCATCCTCCACATCCTCGACCACATGGTACTTAGCACAAGCACAACAGGTCAACATCACAAGACATTTCTTTTCTTACCCAAGAGAATGCACGATGGAGCGGGCAATTGGTGTGGGAGAGGTTGGAGACACCGGAGGACGACGGTTCTTGGCCGATGCAGCCACTGCAGGCTTGACGTGGCTCCTGTTCGTGCCAGGCTTCAACTTGGGTCGCTCCACGCGGACGAGCTGCTTCGGCTCAGAGGGGGCGACGATGACAGCAACTTGTGAAGAGGTTGCAGGCAGCGGAAGTGGAAGGGACGGAGCGGTAGCCGGCGGCGGTGAGTCTCCTTTGCCGGCTTCCTTGTCCGCGACCTCCAGCTCCGCGCGGCGGTCAGGGGCAGCGGCGTCCCTTCGGGACGGCGGAGGGGGCGGGGGTCAGTAGGTGCTAGATGCTAGCTGCAAAAACAGGTTAATGGAGAGGAGGAAGAAGTTCACCGGCCATCTTCGTTGCAGCCGGAGATTAGCGCCATGTTGCGCGTCAGCGCGTGGCGGAGGGCAGACAAGCGACGAAGGCGTGGAGGTTGGCTGGGAAAGGACGGCGATGGCGAGAGGGAAGGTGTGGCGGAGGGCTGGAAGAGGAGAAGAGGGCGGCAGCCGGCAGCGGCGAGCGGCGACGCCGCGAGAGGGAGGGGAGAGGTCGCGAGTTCGCGATCCAGATGCGCCGCCGCCGCCACTCCTTGCGGTGTTGCGGCTCTGAATCGGGGTGGGGTGGCCAGTGGCCCCGGTGGGGAACTGAGGTAGGTTAGGGTTTTCCTGATTTCCCCTTATATACTGGAGTTATTGGGCCAGGCTAGTTGGGCTGTATATGGGCCAATTCGCTTGTTGGACTGGGTCTATGAAACCCATGGGTTTGCGGGTTTGGGTTCTATGTTCCCAGACCCACGCCCGCAAACCCGCTGGGTTCAGCTTTTGACCCATTAACAAACCCATGGGTTCAGAGTTTGACCCACGCCCGTACCCTAATAGAGCAAAAACCCATCGGGTTCCGGGTTTCGGGCACCCATTGCCATCTCTAGTTGTGTAAGGCTATCCATGAAGGCCCGTCATCTCAAGGTGACAACCGCGTTGCAAGGACGAGTGAATTCATAGCAGGTAACTTACGATTACTTCTGCTCCCTCCGTAAAGAAAAACTAAAGGCCTGTCTAGATTAGTATCAAAATAAATCTTTTTAAAATTTATTAATACCAATATTTTGATAAATTGGTAATATTGTTAATTTTTGATAGAATAAACTAAATAAGTTGTTGCCAAAATCCTCTAGGCATTACCAATGTTTGATAGTTCCTCCCGGTTTCATAATTGGATAAGGTTGATGTTAGATTTTTATAACTTTGACTACCGATAACTTTAAATATACTTTAAAAATAATTAGTTTAAACATATTAAAGTA
Organism: Oryza officinalis; assembly: GCA_008326285.1. Taxonomy (NCBI): domain Eukaryota; kingdom Viridiplantae; phylum Streptophyta; class Magnoliopsida; order Poales; family Poaceae; genus Oryza; species Oryza officinalis. The sequence goes on along the minus strand of BDMV01000012.1, from coordinate 1,690,276 downwards.
ACACATATAGATCTTTCAAAGTACTATCGTAAAAGTAGAAAAATATTTATTTATTGTATAAATTATAATAGAAAGATATAGTCAAAGATATATTTTGAAGACCGTGTCATTGTTCAAAACGTCAAAAATTATGAAACCGGAGAAAGTAACAAACTAAATGCATCCATATATTTGTAAATTTTTTTAAAAATGATATGATTTAAAATGACACCAATCTACACAGGCTTAAAACTAAAACGAATCTGGATAAGAATGAATCTAGATAAGCACTTTATTCAGATTAGTTGTATTAGGATGTGTCATATCTTATTCTAAGTTTAGCTTTTTAGATTGAGGGAGTAATAAGAAACTTAAATAAAATAACTTAAAAGTTACGTACTGCTAATGTATAAAAAAGATAATATTTAAAGTTTACAATAGTTGATATAAAATTGTATGACACATATAATTATAATCAAGAATGAGGGGATATAACGTCTATTATTTTCTATTGATATGGGTTAATGTATTCAAACTTTTTGACAATAACTACATCAACAGGTTATCAATGCTTATGACATATGGAGTAGATGACGTGCCTTAATACGAAGTACCAGTACATGTTAAGCTAGTGGTTCCAATCCGTTTACAAGGTTGAGTAGTATAGTTAGGCATACTTCAGAATAGCAATAGCAGTTGAATTTTTGCAGCACATGGAACAAGATAAGTCATTAACACATGATTAAGATAAGTCATTAACACATGATTAATCGAGTATTAATTATTATATATTTTAAAAAGATTTATCTGATTTTTTTAAAAAACTTTTATATTGAAATTTTTGTAAAAAAACATATCGTTTAGTAGTTTAAGAAACGTGTTAACAGAAAATGAAAAAGGTCATAATTTGGAGTTGTAGTTTAGAACCGGGCCTCCTTGCTACATTTTAGGGTCAATTTTTGTGCTTGACTTCTCATGTGAACATACGAACATAGGTTGGCAAAGGCATGCCAAACAGACTACTTGATTTAGTGGAGTTTGAAATATATTATTTAGTGAAGTTTGAAATATATTATTGAGCGTATTATTGATATTGATTATTTACTTGCTTATAAGAATAGATTAAATATTTTGATGAATAAACTTAATAAATAAATTGAAACAAGTTGATACAGTAGAAGAAAGTTTTTATTTAGGAAATTTATTTTTTTAAGCACGGAGCAATAATCCGTTTTAACAACCGCATAAATAATCTGAAAAAGAACTTATGAAACATGCCCTAGCTAGCAATTAACCTTGGCTAGACTCGGCTCTCTACTGAAGAAAATAGAAAGAGTGAATTCCACTAGTGATATGAAATTTTAAGGTGAGCGTAATCTAATGTATAAACTTGTAAAGTGTTTGTTTTAACTAATGTAACTTGAATGGTACATGCAAATAAAAGACCAAAACAACATACAATAGCTATTCTGGACAAGTTAGACGCTGATTAGTATATGCCTTCTGCTTTGCCCAACCTTTGTACTCTATCTATTTGATTTCTTTCTTCTTCTTTTTTGGGTACAATATCTTCCACTGTACAATCAGCGTGTCTTTGTTTTCCAGCAAGTTTAGTATACTGCTACTGTAATTTACTCTTAGAAAAAAAACTATATATATAGCCATTTTAAGTTGATTACAGGATTTCATGCAAAAGAACACGATCTGATGTAGGACTAGTTAAGAGTTTTATTTATCACTTCGGAACCTGGTTTTCTTTCCATGATTGCTATAAATATAAGTAAAATATCCACATAAAATTATTCATAAAAAAGGCAAATTTAAAAATTCAAAATCAGCTTTGCTACTAAGATGGTGATAATTCAATCTGACTAACCAATAGTCATGTTATTCTGATTATTATTCTAAAAGCTAGTGTCCTGATTAGGGCTGGACACAAAAAAAAAAAACTTGTGGCTTGTTAGCTCGCTCAGCTCGGTTCGTTCTGAATTGCTAACGAGCTGAGCCAATGTTTTAGCTCGTTAGTCATAACGAGCTCGTGAGCTGCTCACGAGCTAAACGAGCTCAACTCAACAAGCAGCCCAACAAAAATATTTTGAGGCCCAGCCCACTAAGCACCAAGGTATATATGCATACAAACACTTAGGCTGTGTTTGGCACAGTGAACTCTTCGCGCGCACAGTAAACATGGAAAACGGAGCATAAGTATTAGCTAATTTTTTTTTCAAAAATGGATTAATTTGATTTTTTTAAACAACTTTTGTATAAAAACTTTTTGCAAAAAAGTACACCGTGTAGCAGTTTGAAAAGCGTGCGTGGGGAGAAGTACTGTAGCTTGCTGGAAAACCGACGAACGAACACAGCCTTAAATCCCCATCTCATCACATCATCCTCTTTGGTCCCAGGTCACAACGCCGCACTCTCGCTCCCCCCATCTTGCTTCAAGCCTTCGACTCTCCCAGCGCCGTCCTCGCACTTCCCCATCACGCCACAATCTCACGCTGCCGCCAGCGGGGTCACGGCCGGCTGCGGCCGGACCTCCCCCGTCTCGCCGTCGCCCGTCGCCATCTCCTCCGTATAGCAGCACCATCACCAGCCACCCTGTAAGAGTAAAGAATTGATTTGATGCAACAACCACTTCTATTGATCTGTTGCGTCATGTATTTATACATGTACAAGGCACGTTGAGCCGTAACTAACTAGCTAACAAACCAGTGCTAAATCAGCTAATTACAAGGAGTGAATACAAGAGAATCGGTCAAGTAGTTAAGCATGCAAATGTGCACTAACATCCCACCGCAGTCTGAGCTTCTTTGCTAGCGATGATGCACAGACTGGACCTGAATTCTTGAAATGTATTCTTGGACAAGCCTTTCGTCATTATGTCTGCAAATTGCTGATCGGTGGTACATGCAGTATCCTGAAATCACCAAGTGCAATCTTTTCTCTGACAAAATGAATATCCAACTCAATATGTTTGGTGCGCTTGTGATGAACCGGATTAGAAGCCATGTACACAGAGGAAATGTTATCACAGTACACTATTGTAGCCTTGGAAACCGGGGTTCCTAGCTCATATAATAGCTGTCGCAGCCAACAACATTCAGCAACTGTATTTGCGACACCTCTGTATTCTGCTTCAGCACTCGATCTTGAAACTATAGGTTGGCGTTTAGATGACCATGAGACAAGTGAATCTCCAAAGATAAACACAGAACCCTGAAGTAGATCGACGGGTGTCAAGGCATCCGGCCCAATCTGCATCAGAGTAAGCGCAGACGTCGACGAATGATGAGCCATGGAGCTGGAGACCAAGTGTTGTGGTGCCATGAACATACCTCAAAACTCGCTTGAGCTGCGAGAGATGTGTGTCATGCGGATCATGCATATGCAAGCAAATTTGCTGAACTGCAAGATCTGGGCGTGTCATGGTCAGGTATTGAAGTCTGCCGGCCAGGCTATGATATTCGGCCGGATTGGCAACCGGTTCACCAGAATTGGCAGACAACTTGGGCTTGACATCGACTGGAGTATCAACTGCTTTGCAGTTGGACATGCCGACGTGATCTAGGAGTTCTTCAGCATACTTTGCTTGGGACAGGAAGAATCCAGTGGAAGAACGAGTCACCTGAATCCCAAGAAAATAATGGAGTGGACCGAGGTCTTTGATGGCGAACTCAAGGCGAAGTTTGTCAACGATGTCACACAGCAGCTTGTCGGAGGAAGCCGTCAAAACAATGTCGTCAACGTAGAGGAGCAAATAGGTTGTAGATGCACCCTGCCGTAGTACAAAGAGGGAGGCATCTGATCGAGTTGCCACAAACCCGAGCTTCTGAACAACGCTGGCGAAGCGCGTGAACCATGCACGCGGCGCTTGCTTTAGGCCATACAGAGACTTCGAGAGCTTGCAGACATGGTCAGGTTTGGCTGAATTGACGAAGCCAGCAGGCTGAAGGCAAAACACTTGCCCATCGATGAATCCATGCAAAAAGGCATTTTTGACATCCAATTGATGTACTGGCCATGATCTAGAAGCAGCCAAGGTAAGTACAGAACGCAGTGTTGCTGGCTTGATGACAGGACTGAAAGTCTTGGCGTAGTTGAGACCTAGACGCTGAGTGAAGCCGCAGACCACCCATCTGGCTTTGTAGCGCTCAAGCGAACCATCGGCGCGCAATTTGCCATTTGCCAGTGACGATGTGTGAGTGGCGTGGTCGAGGAACAAGGTGTCATGTTTGGTTGGAGGTTAAGTGATAAACCCTGAGCTACTCTGATACCACTTGATAAACCCTCAGCTCCACTCGGTACGCTCAGGGATATGGTTGTCCCAATCTTACGGTGAGTTAATGATAACTACGATTTGAGAGAAATGTTGATGATCCGACTACAACCGTACAAGACGTTGTTGTGTTGCGTCTTAGCTATCGATACACCTCTCCGTGGGTTGTTGATCTTGCCGGTGCAAATCAACCTTATTCCTGCAAGCAAATCGAAGAAACAAGCAAAAACAAGATAAAAGCAATCTAAATTGCAAATAGGAATTAAAGCTCACGATAAGGTGGGATTTCGAAGACAAGTAATTAGGTGGTCTAGCCGACACACGTAACTACAAGAAAAAATAGCAATGGCTAAAACTTTAATCTAACAAAACCCAAGAAACCCTAAAGGGATACCTAGCTATTTAAAGGGGTGAGAGGACGACCAAGGGGGTTTCTAGGTCGTGCTCCACCAGGTTGGGGTGCACCCCACATAGGCCCCACCTGGGCCGGGGTCCCAGATGAAGTTACAGGCCCATAGGCCCATTACAGGTGACGCAACACCTTGTTTTTGTGATTGCGGATGACTGGGAAGGAATTTGGAGATGAGGCTGGATCCGTTGGAAAGAGGACTTCGAGAGCTTTCCATCAAGTACTCACGGGCCAAAAAACGGAGCTCGTATGTAGATTTGGCGGCCGTTTGAAGTCAGCACTGTAACAGATGGCCGAATTGGATTCCAGCACTTGGGCAACTTGATCTTGATGTGAGCAATGGTATTATCAATGGTAGCCATGGCCACATCATCCTCCCCTTCTTCAAGGAAAACCGTCCTCGGTTTTTTCATACGGTGCTCTTCGCGTAGTCCATTTAAAACAACCTGTTTCTTTAAATCAAAACAAGAGAAACTCGACATAATATGATTAGCAATAACATGTCTCTCTAGCTTGCATATTTTATTCACATCTACAGGAGATTCTAAATCCGAATAGATGTAAACTCTATGCACCAAATATATGTCTATATCACTATATTCACCAAAGATATGAAAAATAGTATTACTTGGACATGGCAACTCAGACTTAGCAAGTAATTTCTCCTTCAATTTATCGAGCTCACAAAAATCATCAAACCGAACGTAGCCCAAAGTATTTAAAGAAGATATCAATTCACTTTCCTCTAGTCCATTAGCAATATGAACAACATGCTTAAAATCAACGCATAAAGAAATAACACTAGAAATAGTATGTTTATTCACTAGTTGTGGCATGGATATAAGTGAAGCATTATCACACAACTCTTCTTTATCACAAAGAACAACAGATAAATCAACTTGTGACAAAGGAATCTTAGCAATTGTTTTCACCAATGGTTGCTCTACTATAGCATGAAAAGTGGACGTGTGTAGTTCATCTTGAGAATACTCACCTTCATTTATCTCAGCACCATTTAATTTACCTTGAAAACTTTCTTGAGACATTGCAGGTGCTTCAAGCTTCTCCTCATTCTTCTCAAGTACGTCTTTCGCCTCCTTTTGACAATTGGTTACTTCCTGCAAATTATTAGCAATGGAAGACACGTGTACAACTTGTTGCTTCTTTAATTCTCAATTTGTTTTTCCGCATTGCGAGCAAGTTGTAACAAATTAGCAAAAGAGCTATAACTTTGATAAGCAAGCATGTCCTGAATTTCTTTATTAAGCTCACGTAAAAACCTCAATTCTATAGCTCCTTCGCATTCATCTAAACCACAACGTAATAAACAAGCATGCATATTATGATAGTATGAAGTAATAGTTCTAGTATCTTGTTTTAAACATTGTAGTTTGTTGAGCAAAACATCAGCATAATATATGAGAATATAAACATCTCGCAAATATCGTTTTAGGTCTTTCCATGTTTGTGGTATTTTGTTATGCCTACAAAGATGTTTCCATTCATAAGAAGCATTTTTCACTAAAACACTAGAGACACACATAACCATTTGTTTCTGAAAAAAATCATGCTTTTTAAATTCTTCATCAGCCGCTAGCTCCTATTTAATGTAAGCATGAGGATCATAATTTTCTTCAAAATAAGGTAGTGCAGATTTAATCTTAGTTAGAACAACGTCACTTACCTCATATATGTCATGTTGATCACTCCTCATGTCTGAATGAATATGTCGATGTTGAGCAGAGTTATCCCCAGTTGTCTTACGTATCCCTTTCATTGTTAGTAGAAAACAAGAAACATACATAAAAATATGCACGCTCCTATTAACTACTAGGTAGTTTAGGCTCAAATATCACACACACTCAAGCTTTTAACCAAGCTCTTACAAGTTTTTACCAAAGCAAGCGGAATGGTGACCACACCGACTCAACCTAGACCTAATGGAGGTTGGATGTATCGATGCCTTGGCAAACACTTGCTGTACGGCTGCAATCAAATCTATAGAGCTCTGGGTAGGCTTAAATATGTAGCAAAGGAATAACAAATGCTCAAATCAGAGAATGCAAAGTTAAATAGTTGTTCAAAGTTAGTACCGTGCTGGTCCTAGGCTAGAACGTACTAGAGACACGAACCTAGACACAAACGATACCACAAGATAGCACTAGAATCAACTCAAGCACAACTCTGATGTATGAAAACAATCTTAAAGATAACAACTGATTTTCTCCTTTTCTTCCTTCTTTTTTTTTCTTTCTATCTTTTTTCTCTTTCTCTTTTTTTCTTTCCTTTCTTTTTCTTTCTTTTTTTTGGTGCGGCTTTTATTTTCTTTTTGTAAACACCTTTCTGCCTTTTTTCTGATTTTTTTAGCAAAAACCAACTCAAGGACCTGAATGCAATATTACAGGGACTCAAATGTAAATATGAAAATTACAGGGACTCAAATGTAAAAGTCCAAACCCTAAAATTTGATTTATACAAAAATGGAATGCTCTCCTCGTATGGATTCTGTTTTTGCAAACGGAACTCGAATCCGATACCAAATTATATATATTTTTTAGAAACAAAAAATCAATCTAATCTAATCTAATCTTCTCCTTCCATCTTTCTCATGGCAACAGCACGGACACGGCGGTGGCGACGACAGTGGTACTAGATGTGACAAGAACTCGAAACTCTAAACGTACTAGACGCTAAGACCAGCAACACGACACGACGATGCAACGCAAAACTCAACAAAACAAAAACTGAAAAGAACAATGCAATGGACCAAAGATGGCTAGGTAATGGATGCAATTCTTTTTTAGGCTATTTTCTGGTTATAGGTAGATAAAAACTCACCGAGCAACGAAAGCTCTGATACCAATTGATAAACCCTGAGCTGCCCTGATACCACTTGATAAACCCTCAGCTCCACTCGGTACGCTCAGGGATATGGTTATCCTGATCTTTCGGTGAGTTGATGATAACTACGATTTGAGAGAAATGTTGACGATCCGACTACAACCGTACAAGACGTTGTTGTGTTGCGCCTTAGCGATCGATACACCTCTCCGTGGGTTGTTGATCTTGCCGGTGCAAATCAACCTTATTCCTGCAAGCAAATCGAAGAAACAAGTAAGAACAAGATAAAAGCAATCTAAATTGCAAATAGGAATTAAAGCTCACGATAAGGTGAAATTCTGAAGACAAGTAATTAGGTAGTCTAGCCAACACACGTAATTACAAGAAAAAGTAGCAATGGCTAAAACTTTAATCTAACAAAACCCAAGAAACCCTAAAGGGGTACCTAGCTATTTAAAGGGGTGGGAGGACGACCAAGGGGGTTCCTAGGTTGTGCTCCACCAGGTTGGGGCGCACCCCACATGGGCCCCACCTGGGCCGGGGTCCGAGGTGAAGTTATAGGCCCATAGGCCCATTACAGGTGATGCAGCACCTTGTTTTTGTGATTGCGGATGACTGGGAAGAAATTTGGAGATGAGGCTGGATCCGTTGGAAAGAGGACTCCGAGAGCTTTTCATTAAGTACTCACGGGCCAAAAACGGAGCTCGTATGCAGATTTGACGGCCGTTTGAAGTTAGCACTGTAACAGATGGCCGAATTGGATTCCAGCACTTGGGCAACTTGATCTTGATATGAGCAATGGTATTATCAATGATAGCCATGGTCACATCATTAAGGCATCAAATTCTTCTTGCATTGCCGCTTTCCAGTTGGGATCGCACAGAGCTACACAAACAGAAGACGGCAGCGGTGAGATGGACTTTGAGGTCACAAGTTGTGCATAGCGAGGATTGGGCTTGATGACACCGACACGATGCCGTGTTATCATGGGATGCTGTGGTGCAGGCGGAGGCAAATCGGCCGGCAACGTGGTTGCAGGTGGAGGCTGCGTTTGCGGGCTGCACACTGAAGGTGATAGTAGTGAAGGTGGAGCTGGCGCGGTGGTAGCATGGCGAATTTTTTTACAAATAGTATGGTTTAAATGAAAAATCGCAAATCTAGCGGGCTTGTGGAGAAAATCGCAAAACTAGCGGCCTGTCGACCCACGGAGAGACGAAATGCGGCCCAGTCGACCAACCGCGTGACGACAGGGCCCAGCGCCGCTCCTGTCGTCGCTCCGCGTGGCGACAGGCCGCCCAGTCGGCCAACGGCATGGCGACAGGGCCCAGCGCCGCTCCTGTCGTCGCTCCGCGTGGAGACAGGCCGCCCAGTCGGCCAACGGCATGGCGACAGGCCGCCCAGTCGGCCAACGGCATGGCGATAGGGCCCAGGACCGTGCGACAGGCCGCCCAGTCGGCCAGCGGCGTGCCGACAGGGTGCTATATAAGGCCTGGTTCGATGATTCCAGGACCACTTCGCTGCCTCACCTCGTCTCCTCGCCTCGCGCTAGTTTCGCCGCCGCCAGCTGAGGCCGCCGTCGCGCCAGCCTCCGTTGCCATTGCCGTGGCTACCGGTGGCTACCGGTGCACCACGTCGTCGTGAAGATAGCAGCAGGAGAAGAGAAGGCAAGCTGCAGTGATTAAGGTATAAATTTGCAATCGTTAGTATATGTTTGCAGTGATTAAGGTATAAGTTAGGTTGTGAAATTTTAATTTGTACATATGAGGTTTGTTATTTCGTTGTTTTTATTTGTGAATCGGTAGTCATTGTTGTTAGTGCATATATAATCTGTTGAATCTGTTAACCATTAGTCATTGTGTTAATGTTAGTATATATAGTTATGTAGTTGTATATTGCAAATAATTCGAAGTTAGTATATGTTTGCTGAGGTGATTAGAAATCAATGTTGAGCGTTAGTACGAATCGAAAAGAAATTATATTTAATTAGTGAACTTTTACAATGCAGAGCTATGTCATTTAGCCAGAGGGAATTACTACGTGGTTGGGTAGGAGGCGTCTGCAATAGTGCAGGAAAGAGCAACAACAGCGAAGGTATAAATTTGTAATCCCTTTGGATGACGACAAATTATTTGTATTAATCATTGTTGGTTGTTAGTACATGTATTATACGTTTATTATTAGTTAAAATGGAATGGAGGTATTATACGTTTATTATTAGTTAAAATCGAATGGAACGTATATTTAAGTAATGAAATATAGTTTGAATAAGTTAGAGAAATAACGTAAGCATAGAGTATACGACACCTTACTGGATAGTGACGTATTAATAGCAATTGGGATGCTATTTCAGGATGTCAGGTGGTGTGCCCGTTCGGGTGTATTATGGTGACGCTCCAATACAACTCTGTGATAGCGGGGTAGATTTGACCGTATATGCATTCGTTGATACTATCCTAAATACACCAGACCAGTTGGTTTTGAACGAAGTGTTAGGGTAGTTGCATAATATGTTCGGGATAGATCCTTTGATTGAGAAATTAATCATAAAAGCCGTGTGGCCAGTAAGGGGTGAATACGGATGGCAGTGGAGGGTAGTAGAGCTTGCATCTACCGGGAGTTGGAGAAAATTTGTGGCTAAAGTAAGAGAGAAAGGTTATAGCCTGGCAATATTGGTGCAAAAGAAAATAGATATTGTTGGGACCGGCGAGAGCAGCCGCACGGAGGTGGAACAAGCGCATATTGTGGAAGAGGCTAATATTTCCAGGAGTGGTGAAGAGAAAGCAGTAGAGGAGGAGGCTACTGCAGATGTAGTTGTGCCCGGTGGCAATTGTCCGGGTAACGAATTGGATGACGAAGAGCCAGACTCACCTTTGGCTGTTGATGCAGCGGAGGAGAACGATGCGGTAGTGGAAGAGATGGAAATGGAGAACGAGGAATATATTTCGTTCGTGGTGGAAGGGGAAGATACGACACGGTGGGACGAGGAAACCAATGTACCCGAAGATTGGACAACCATATCCATGAGCCGTCTGGGGGTTAACGATGGTTTAGATGCCCACTGGCGATATGATAGAGAGAAGGTGCAAGTTGGACAGATGTTTCACGACAAAGGACACCTACAAGACGCGGTCAAGAGGTGGGCTTTTCTGCAGAAGCGGGAGTTCAGGGTGAATGTTTCAAATCGGACGACGTACGACGTGAAGTGCACTAAGCCCGGATGCCCTTGGAGAGTGCATGGTTACAAGCCACAACATGACAACTTATGGGTAGCTTCAAGGGTTGAGGAGCATACCTGTTTGCTGGACAATACCCCTTTGGTACATAGGAACATGACGGCTGCATTCGTGGCACAAATGGTGTACTCGAAGGTTGTTAAAAAAACCTCATTGTCGTCGTTCACAATAATGCATGACGTGGAGAAAGAGTACGGGTATGAGATATCGTACGACAAGGCTTGGAGGGGTAAGCAGAAAGCACTGGAGATGAGATTTGGAAGTTACGAAGACTCATACCACAACCTTCCCCCACTTTTGGAGGTGTTGCAGGCCAGAAACCCAGGCACACATATGGCTATTCTCGATGAGGTTGCTGACAATGGGAAAAACGTCCTTCGTCGTGCATTTTGGTCATTTGGGTGCATGATAGAGGCCTTCCGAAATTGCATTCCGTTGTTGTGTGTTGATGGTACTTTTATGACAGGCAAGTATAGGGGAACAATTTTAACCGCAATCGGAGTCGACGCTGATAGCCATGTCGTTCCCGTTGCCTTTGCTTTTGTTGAAAGCGAGAACACATCGAGTTGGCTATGGTTCCTGCGTCATATTAAAAGGGGTGTTGTTCAAAACAGACCAAATGTGTGTGTTCTGCATGACCGTCATGCCGGCATTCTATCAGCGGTGCAGCAGCTAAAGGAAGATGTAACAGACGAGGTTTCCTGGCCAGATTTGCATAGCAGATGGTGCATGCGACATCTCGGGGCAAATTTTTACAGACAATTTAGGAGTAAGAGGTTAATGGACCTGTTCAAAAAACTGTGCAAGCAGAACCAACAAAGAAAGTTCGACGCCATATGGGAACAGCTGGATCGGCTGACCACTACTCACATGCAAGAAGTTCGAAAAAAACCCGTTCTTGCCCGACAAGAGGAGCCGGAAGGGCTATAACCCGTTCCAAACGAACCACCATCTGTTACTCGATGTAGGAAGCGAGGGAGGGGTACGAAGTGCTTCACTGACTGGATAGAGCATGAGCCAAGGGAAAAGTGGTCTTTGTTGTATGATACCAATGGTTCACGGTATGGTGTGATGACAACAAATCTTGCAGAAGTGTACAACTGGGTGATGAAAAGTACAAGTCCTTTACCACTTGTTGCTATCCTGGAGGGCATCACAAGGGGTACACAGAAGTATCTTCGTAAAAGATACGCCATGGCTAGTCTTAACCTTGCCAATCCTAATGTAAGGTATAGCCCCGCTATCACACAATACATGGAGGAGAAAAGCAAGAAGGGGGGAATGCACAGGGTCTGGCCTGCTGGGAATAGGGAGTTGCTTTTTGAGGTACGTCTGCGTGACAAGAGTGGTGTCGGTATTGGGAGAACGGACATCACATTGGAGTGCACGTTGTGGCCAGACTGTCATGCTTGCAAGTGCAACTGCAACAAGCCTTTCCTTCGACATCTGCCATGCTCTCATGTTCTTGCCGCATCCGCAAAAGGTGGTGTCGATGCGAACATATTCGTCTCGCCTTACTTTACTAAGGAAGCATGGGAGGCAACCTGGCGCGGTGAATTGCGTGGTTGGCGTGCGGTATGTGAGTTTATTCGCCCACCCCCAGGGGAAGCCAACTGGGTACCTGATTCAAATTTGCTAGTTGCAACGAAGGGGCGTCGCAAGACCCGTCGAATCAAGAACCACATGGATGAAGCTGAAACGAACACCCGTTCACGGCGTCCAAAGGCTTGCATTGTATGCGGTGGAGACCATAGCCGTAAAGATTGCAGCATGTACAATGTAGGCAAAGATCCAGAAGGTGGCGATATTCGGCGTGTTCCAGGGCGGAGGTCGACTTCGAGAAGGAATCCTTAGTTATTCGTCTTGTAATATTTATATTTACCAGCACCGCATTGTGTTCACTTCATTTTATCAGTTTTTGACTTATATTTCTGAAATTTCGCTTTGCATAATTTTGTCATGTATTAATTTATTTTTGATGCTCACGTCACTGATAATCATGCATTTTGTAGGTATGGCTGACAGGGATGACGTATCGCTGATCGACGAGGTGATCGATAAACATCACCGATCGAGACGACTTAGTCAGGGGACGTTCTGCAACGTGCTGAGAATGCGGGGACCGGATCAGTACTGGCGTATAGATCCTCGTTGGGTTCCAAGGCATGTGAAAAACCATTTGTCACCGAGAGCTGCCATTTAAATTTTCTCGCATTGCTGATTATTTATTTATGACATGTAACAGGTTGAGAGCCGCTGGGTTGTTGACCTTCGCACGCTTGGTTGAGCCTTCACGTGGAAGGTCACCCCGTATCAATATGGATGCGGCCTTGCTGAGTGCTTTGGTGGATAGATGGAGGCCCGAGACACACACCTTTCACCTAACAGTTGGAGAGATGGTACCCACTCTACAGGATGTGTCTTTTTTGTTGGGTCTACCAATAGCGGGTGCAGCAGTTGGCCCGACACAGGTTCACGCTGGATGGGCGGATGATCTGTTGGCCAGTTTTGGTGGAGTGGTGGCTGCTCCGCTGCTTGATCTCACAGATGGACATGGGCCCACGAGGAGTTGGTTGCACCAGTTCCACCAGGAGGAGTTCCCAGAGGACCAGGAGGACTGGGTAGTGCGCCGACACTTAGTCGCGTATCTACTGTGGCTGTTTGGGTGGGTGATGTTCACGGGAACTCACGCTGACTCCGTGGACAAGCACTTCATCCACTACGCGGAGCAGATCGCCGAGCTACCTGTTGAGGACATTCCGGAGTACAGTTGGGGGTCGGCAGTTCTTGCGTCGACGTACGCCGGTCTCTGCGATGCTTGCAACAGGAACAACAGGGGAAGTTCTCTGACAGGATGCCCTCTGCTTCTAATGTTATGGGCGCATGAGCGCTTTGACATTGGGCGGCCACAGCTAGAGTCGTACGCAAGCTACGGCGTCGATGAGATGTACAAGTCTGGACTTGAAGACATCGACGATCGTCCAACCATGGGATCGCTGTGGACACACCGCGAGGTAAATTGTACTTTGCAAGGCATTTTTCATAGCACCCTCTTTTTCTGCGCATGATCTAGAGTTACGGGAACTAATCATATTTTTCTTGCATTTGCAGCCGAGGTGGGTGAGCGGAACGACACGTCGCGTGTACGCACAGTTCGTGGCGGACTTCGATCAGCTTACGCCCGACCGTGTACGCTGGACCCCGTACACGCATCACGATGTCGTCGAGCGGGCACCGCACGGTCTGGCGCACCTCTGCACGCGCGACGTAGAGCTTTGGAGGACCACTTGTCACCTCGTGCTGGACGTGCACGTCGAGCCGTACCACGTGCAGAGGGTACGTAAACAGCTCGGCATGTACCAGGACTTCCCTCCGAGAGGTGGACGCTCATTAGCTGTTACCCTCCACAAGTAAGTACACGTCCGACAATGTTAATTTCACGTACTGTGTTTTATCCCATTTTAAATGTTTCTTACGTGCTCACTACGCCCTACGCAGGTACACCAGGAAGGGACTCGGTCTATCCCACGAGGCGACCATTGTTCAGACGATCGCGCCAACGGTTGCGGAGTGGGAACATGCGGCTGAGCACCTGGTTCTCCAAACACCTCCAGACGACGGAGCTTCGTACGGACAGTACCTTCGTTGGTATCGTAGTGTTACGCGCTGGAGGTGTTTCCCGCCACAAGGGGAAACTTCTGTCCCTCACCAGGCGTCGATCACGGACACGTTTGCCCCACAGCCTCGAGCTGCGTTCAACTCAATGGTATGACGGTGCTTTCGTTGATTATCATTAAATGTGGAATATGTTCAATTGTTCTAACGCCCTTCCCAATTCGTTCGATAGGCCGAGTTTGTGGAACAGGTTCACACTGAGTCCAACACGTTGCTACAGCGAATGGAGACGAGGCCTCAGCACGTCAGGCAGGACGACGTGACGTCCGTCCTTCGCAGTTTTCGTTCACGGGCTGCGGCGCTCCTTCGTCGTGTCTCCTGTCGAAGCGCGGCTGATGTTGTGCAGCCCACCAGGCGGGCAGGATCGCCACCACTACCACGACGTTCTAGTGTGGACCAGTTCCGCTACTCTACTTCACGTCGCCAGTACGACGACGCCGGTCCATCGCACGCTCGGCCTTCGCTTCAGGAGACACCGGTCCCCTTTCGCCCAGGGAGATCGTCTGACTTTGGGGTTCCGGCATCGAGTATGCCACCACCGCGGCCTCCGGTACAGCAGGTTTGCCTTGCTTAACATACAGTTCATATCGTACTCAACCTTCGTTTTATACCATTTCGTAACCTCCGCAACATGAACACCCACAGCAGGTGTACGATACGCATCCAGCTTCTGAGCCACCAGACTTTCCCTACCTGCCGACAAGTCACAACCTGGCGCCCACACCCAGTTGGGGACTCTACTGTACTCCGCGCGCCCCGGAGGCAGGTTACACACAGCACACAAGTAAGTATTGTTTACAACCAAGGCAACCATCGTCGTTCGCTTAATTCTCATGCGTACTTACTAACTATTGTAGTGTGCCATCGTCTTTAATTTGCAACAGGTCACGACTACGGGTTTTCCCAGGGGCATTCTGCAGTTCCTGCTGTCTCTCCTCGAACACAGTTCGTGGACGATTTCTTTGCGCCGAATGCACCCGATGCGCAAGCTGGCGTAGACTACTGGTACGGTGCTCCTCCGGTCACGCAGCCTACGCAGCAAGAGGAGTTTGTGCAGCCAGAGGATGCCACTCCACAGCAGACGGCACGACATAGGCACCCACCTGATCATTTGACCTATCCCACGGAGCAGGTCAGACAACGTAAGAAGGGAGGGCCTAGCAAGCGTGCGAGAGGGGGGCATTCTTGACTTGTAGCCTCGCCAGTAGGCTACAAGTGCTACATGTTTGTAATATTTACAGTTAGTAACTTTGAGTTACCTCTTCGTACGTAACACTATTTGGTTGCCGCACTCATATGTTACGAAAATATTCCATGTCATTCGCTACATCTACTCAACGAAACGACGAAAAACTTTCGGCGCGTAACAGAGGGCTACGATTGGTCCCTACCAGTTTTTGGCCCGTGACAGACGTTTACGATACGTCGCTATCATCTTTCGGCGCGTGAAGGCGTCCGGACTCAGCTTTTGCCGATGCTTTGTTCGACACAATCATTCAATTTGCGCTGCCGCGTGAACGTGTTGTCAAATCCACGCTACTGGTGAACTCACGTTAGATGGATATGTGCCTCCTTCCTCCACTATATATTACATAGGTCCGAATATGCGCTCTTCATCCAATGGCCCGAGGAAGTGCTCATTTCAACCGGTCACAATTGAAGGAAAAAAAATAGAGAGGTCAGGAAGAAGGACAAGAGCCGCGAAGCGTTGTTGCTGTGCTTATTCGATCGCACGTTAGTACAATATCCCGACGTATGGTTATATTTTGTGTCGCATACTAGTGTAATTACCATGTATTTCAAATTTCTGAGTAGATCTGTAGCACTTAGATGCGGAGCCTAGATTTTTTGCGAGTAGATTTGTAGCACTGTGAGTAGATATGTTGAAATTTGTGAGTACATATGTAGCACTTAGAAGTGTGAATAATTTTAGGCTAGATTTGTTATGCACACGTTTGGTTTGTAGTACTACTATATTTGACCGTACAATGAGAAGTATTAAGGGTGTTTACAATATTTGATAGTTGTTTTTTAAAACTGTAGGATGCCAAGGCGTGGAAAACCTACCAACTCAAGGTAACATAAATCGTTTCTGTGATATTATGTGTTATTCGTTGTGCATGAAATGAGGAATCCTAGATTAACAGGTTAGGGTGCTTCATTTATTATTGACTTGTAGTTCTCGCCCGAAAACTGGAAATGCCTTCAACCCATTGCCTTTGCCTACCGGTGTTCCAGTGCCCATGTGCTGGTGCGGTGATCCTTGCAAGGTAGCCAAGTCTGATGAAGACGAGACGTACATGCAGAGATACTGGATGTGTGCCAATTTTGAGTTTGAGCCAACACCTGAGATCCGCCGCATTAACTTAGTGGTGACGAACTGATGTTTTGTAATAATTATTTGGTGTATTAAGTAGTCTTGAACAACTTATTTGGTTAGTAAACATTGCATTTGTTGTAGACCCCTCCACCGCTATGTGATTTTGAGCAGTGGATCGACACCGAGATCAAGCCGCAAAACAAGGAGCGGTTGGAGTACATGCGGCGATGGGATGCAGAGCGCAAGGAGAAGATAGAGCTGAGACGCAAGGAGGAGGCCGCAGAAAAAGAGCACAAGGCTGAGGCGGATAGGAGGCGTGTTGCTGCGTACAGGGAGGAGCAGGAGCGGAAGCTTGAGCGTGCGCGGCGAGCGAAGGCAGCAATGGAGGAGAATCCCGATGCGCAGAGGAAGGGAAAGTGGCCTCGTTGCACTCAGTAGTATGCACGAGTTGGTAGTTGTATCGTCGTCGTGTTCAACTCTTGCACTACCTTCCTTCTAGTTCTAATCTAACCTTATCTATGTAACCACAATGGAACCAGGTGTATCATGTTTAAATTGTACTACAACTTCTCCTTGTTTCGGTATGGTCATGGATGTGCTCAACATCAATTCTTAAAAAAAGTTTCTTCTCCGTTTCTAAAAACATGTTCTGTGAATTCGAAATTTTTTGAGTTCTCCGAAAACGATTTTCAGAATTTTCGAAAATAGATAGAACCAATTTTCGCTTCTGCAAATTTTTGGCCCTATCCGAAAGTGATTTTTGGAATTTCCCAAAATAACCGATAAACAAAATAAGGTTCTGTAAATTAATAAATTACAAATGAATATATCTAAAATTATTAAATTATAACTCCGATATGTTTATCCAAATATGCAGTTACAAATGTGTATGTCAGTTATAATAAATTATAATTATATTAACAACTTATAAATTACAATTAATCAATTATAAACAGTTCTCTCATTAATTCTTAACTAACAACTTAAAAACAATTCTTACCCAATTAAAAAAAATTTCTGTACATTACTAAATTATAAATAGATATATCTAAAATTAATAAATTAAAAATCCAATGTGTTTCTCCAAACATTCAATTCAAAATGGGTATTAATCAATTATAACAAAATTATATTTAGAAAAACTACTTACAAACTTAATTATGAGAACAACTTACAAATTATAAGTAATCAATTATAAATTATATGTCATTAATTAATTAATAAAAAGTTAAAAACAACTTTTAAAAAAATAATTTGTATTAACAAAAAAAACTACACTTAACAAATAGTAAGGGCCGGCACCGGCCCGGCCTGTCGAACGGCCGGCGTTCGACTGGTCCGGCGGGCCGGCCTGTCGAACACCCGGAATTCGACTGGGCCGGTCTGTCGTCACGCGGCATGTCGACAGGGCCCAGTCGAACCGCGGGCGGTCGATCGGTCCGGCCTATTATCTTTCCGTCGTTCGATTGGGCCCTGTCGTCACGCGGTTGGCCGACTGGGCCGCATTTCGTCTCTCCGTGGGTTGACAGGCCGCTAGATTTGCGATTTTCTCCACAAGCCCACTAGATTTGCGATTTTCCATTTAAACCATACTATTTGTAAAAAAAATTCTTAGCATGGCGTGTAGGCAGGCGGACTGGTCTTTGAAGAGAATTCAGCACGTCGCACACAGGATCCATGGCGCCGGTGCCGGCACCAAGGACACAAGACTCACGGGATGGAGGTGCAGTCAGTGGCTTGGCAAATGGGAATGTGCCTTCTTCAAAGTAGACATGGCAAGAAATAATGACCCGCCATGATGACATGTCGTAGCAGCGGTACCTCTTGTGGTCAGGAGGATAGCCCAGCAAGACACAAGCAGTAGAACGTGGAGGATAGCCCGGCAGAAGAACTGGAGGTATAAGCCGGAAGGTGCTGCGCGGCGAGGCCGAAGTAGGACGGGGCGGAGCCGCCGCTCGGGGTTGAGACGCTAGTAGGAGACTTCGCCACGTATGCCTCAGACTGTGCGGCCACACGGGACTGTGCGATGCTGTGTTCCTGAAGTAGTATATAAGACTGTGTTCGGAGAAAACTGGGGAAGGTTGGTTGCATCGTGAGAGCAGGAATGAGATGTTGGAAGCGAGGACTGAGACCGCGAAGGAGATTGAGGACGAGCTCCTTGTCCATGACCGGTGAACTAAGGTCCCAGAGAGTGTCTGCCAGAGTATTAGTTTAGTGCAGTAAGGGAGGACGCCCATGTCGCCTTGTTGCAAAGTGCGGAACGAACGCTGCAAGTTTCAAATCGACGAATGGTCGAAGACCCCGAGCCTGTTGTCCTCCTTCGACGTCAACACTGAGTGCGTCAACGTCGAGCAAGCCTGCATCCTGCCACTTTGTTTCTTCTTTCATCGGCCTCAGTACTGAGGACTTAAATCTGTTGTTTATTTGCTTTATTGCCTTGTTGCATTTGCAATTTTGCATTGTTGCTATTTGATACTTTGGTACTTCTTTGGGTGAATCGATGATAGACTATGTTTTTGCCAGCTTGCTCGCTGGCTTTTATATGTGCTAGCTGCCGCTGAAATGCAGTAGTCTTGCAATTTTATCGCTCTGGCTCGTGAGCCAAACGAGCTTGCAAATGAGTTGAGCCAAGCTAACATTTTAGCTCGTTAGGATAGCTCGGCTCGGCTCGTTATCCTAATGAGCTAGACCGAGCTGAGCCGAGTCGAGTCAAGTCGAGCTAGCTCGTATCCAGCCCTAGTCCTGATATGTATTAAAAAAATATATGTATTAATTAGAAAAAAAATTCCTTAACCCTACTTGGGCCTAATGGGCCATTATTTTATGGAGATCGGTGGGCTAATGACGACCACTACCTTAACCCTAAATGTCAGCGCTTTCCCTTTTTTCCATCTAAATCCCTTCTGAGTGGTCGTGTACCTAGCGCCGCCGTTCCTTTTTTCCCCCTCTGCGCTGCGTGCTGCTTCGTGCGCCGCCGCATCTACCGTGCCCCTGGCCCCCTGTCCTCCCATCTTAGTCTCCACGCCATACCCATGGTCTTAGCAGGATCTCCATTCATGCCGTTTAGGTAGGTGCTTTTTGAGCCCCCGCCGCCTCTGGCTGTTTGTAAATCTAGTGCATCTGCCTGTGCATGTTTGCTGCTGCTTTGCTGAAAGTCTAAACCTAGATGCATATCGACGCAAAGGAAGAAATCAATGAAGGAATAGAAGAGATCCCTCTGTCGTTGCCATATCTCTTCCGAGTGAGAACCTAGGGTTCTGTTGTTTTTCGTCCATATTTCTCACCCGCCGAATAGCGTGGTCGTCGTGTACAAGGCAAATAGTGATGCAGTGTTTGCATTATTTTTTTTTATGATACGTGCCTATTAACCATTACTCATGTACGTATAACTATTTTCAGTGATGGTGGATTGTCGATAGTCCTGTATCACGGGACACAGATGTTATGGCGGTCCTATTGAGGATTTGTGGCTAAGATCTTCTTGAGCGATGTGCCTTTAAACTATCGTTAAATGTGGAATATGTTGATAGCAACAAATTTTGCTCATAATATATGATATATCATTCCGTATGATTGCATGGAGTAAAAACATTAACACAGATCTAGTGTGCGTTTGAGCCAACACGGTGGTAAATCATAATATTTTAGAGAGCATGAGCCGCGACTATGATAAACTTATGTCTATTCCAGACTTCCAAACTGCTTTTGTATTTCAATGGATAACTGCACCATTGCGTTCTCTTTGAAATTAAAATATTGGAAGCAAGCAGCTAAAGTGCTTTATAAATTTCTTTGTTATTTAAATGTTTAAATTGAAACTAATCATTAATTTGTTTGAAGTTTTGCTTGTTTCATGACCCTTTTTCTTGCTGAGTTGCGGAGATTTATGTTTACCTTTTTCCACTCCAGGATTGGATCTTTAATTTAGATGTGCACAATGGGTGAGAGCAGAGCACATACACAAACTTCTATCGCTGCATTATATCTTCTTGTAGTATTCTTTTTTCAGTACTAACACCAAACTGTACAAATTGTTTCTCCATTCTTTTTTCTATTTCAACATCTCTCTTCCTGTCACTCGTACCATATATCTGGTGAGAAGTACACAATATCCCATGTTAATTTTTTTTAAGGTTCTATGTTAATTTGTTTAGATGTGGAAACGTTTGTTTTAGTTCAATATTTTGGATCTTCTTTAAGATTCGTTCTCTTATCTCTAGCTACCACTGTCTTCTCTGCTGAGGTCAGAGTTCAGAGTTGTTGTAGTTAAGATTCGGTAGGAGTAGGTGCGGGTGTGGGTGACAAGGTTGCTCGGTCGCTGCCAGAGCCAAGTGTGACTTAGATATGAAGTCAGCAGTGCCAGCAGCCTGTGTGTGTGTTGTGTGGGGGGGGGGGAATTGGTGTCATCACAGTTTGAGAAGAAGAATATGTAGCTGAGTTTGAGGAAGAACGGTATGTATGCTGGGAGGGGGGAGGAGGGAAGGGATCGGTGGTCGACCCAGCAAGGCAGTGGTGGTGGCATGTGGTTGGGGCAAGATCCAACAGTTCAAGATTTGATTGAGTTTTAAGGAAAACCTCACAGGGGATGATGAACACCCCAATTCCTTCAGGGAAAAACAAAAAGAGAAAAAGCATAGGTAGGAGTGGACTCAATGCTAACATGAAAATGGTATCTTATGCTAGTTTCCATGTGCCTTTATTTGAATTCTTGGTCGGTAATGTGCTAGTCCAATGCTTAGTTGTTTTTTATACTGAAATAATCTTTGTACAGGCCAAAACACCAACGCATATTTTCATTAGTAATTAGATCCTCTGGTTCTGATCCATTTTGTGGACCTTATGCAAGATATAGAAGCATGCAGCATCTGTTTCAATTTTGCTAAATTGATCTTTTCTTTTTCGTAGTATGTTACTTGACCCATTTACCTAATTTGGTTTACCATTTCCTTGCTTCTGATTCAGTACCTCAGATTTCTGAATGAGGGTGATATGGTTCGTTGAACTTAACTGTTCTGACTAATTCTAATATGGCAGATCATATTTTATTAAGTGTATGAACTTGGTTGAGTACAGTTAGCCCTTTAAATTGTATATGATTACTTTTTATTGTTTATAAGCTTGTACATTTCTGTTTACATAGTTTGTTAGCATTTATGTGCATACCCTAGATTCTTCAATTACTGATTCTTAATTTTAATTTTGTTTGAGCAGAGAGAACTCCATAAAAAAAGCTGAAACCTTAAGTAATGCTGAAAGCTGTTCTTGCATAGAAGAAACTTCTCATTCGAGATAATGGATACTGCTGCTCCTCAAGGATTATTAACCTGCTCACGGTTGATGTTTGTGATTACCTTTCTTGTGTCCATTCTACGCTGTTCAGACTCTGACATGAGAGCCAAAAGAATTTTGTTCACTGTATTGGATCATGACCTTGGGAGAATGGCTTAAGCATAACAGTCCATCTGATTGGAGGCCACAATATAGCTCTCAAATTCATATTTTAAGGCAGGAAGAGCAGAGGGGAAGATGACCTTGGGGAGGATGGCTTAGGAATAACATAACAATCCATCTGATACCTGTCTGCAGGTCATATATCAAGCTTGGATACATTGGACTGGGAGATGATTAATGGATTCAGTTTCATGACAGCAAAGTACACAAAAGTGGATTATGGGGTAGACCACAATGTTATAATATATCCGCCCTCCAGTCAGGCAACAAACTTGTTTTTCAGAGGAGCCAGTGCTAGACTTATTTGTGAAAGGAATCTCCACCAAACCATGGAAGAGTTCCAAGCCAATCGAGAAGAACACATTGCACTAGCTGTCCTGATATCCTTCTATAACCGAGCCAACTGTATTATGTGCCTTACATCCAAGTATTCAAAGATAGCAAGGATAGATTAGCTACCTTTTATCTAATTGTCAAGCATCTTTTCTGAAGAGCTTCATGGACTGAAGTTTTTTTTTCAATATTATTCTTACACAACCAGACAATGGCCATAAAGACTATGGACAGAAACAACGCACTGAAGCACTGAACAGGGGTGGACACGCTGGGACATGGGGGTACAGTTGTACCCCCAAAATTTTTTGGTAAAAAAATTTATATATACTATGTATACAGATAGTTGGGCCAAAATACTTGTAGGAACCATCCATCCATCTCAATTGGCGGCCCAATAGCCCAGTAGCCCACACAGGCAACCCTATCCTGGTATCCCCTCCCTCTCCGCCTCCCACACAGACTCATATCGCTTCTAAAAAAAGGAAAAAAAAAGCTAAGCGCGAAGGGAGAGGCCATGAGCGGCGGCGGCGGCGGCGGCCGAGCAACTCGCCGCGGGCAGGGAATGGCGCGCCGGCGCGCCGCGCCGCCACGGAACTCCGGCGCTGCTCCACCTCCACAGCAGGACAGCTCCTCCTCTCGCCCCTTCTCTCGCCGCTTCCTTCACCCCCAACCCTAGCCCGGCCCCGGCATCCCTGTTGCCGGTGCCTCTCTCGCTGGTGCCACGTCCGGGGGAGCAAGAGTAGTAGGAGAATGCTGAGGAAGGAGAAGAACCGAGGCCGACGCCGACAGCCATTGAAAAGAAGGTCAGTAAATTAGTGTCTTTGCAGTTTGTATTTCAATCTTGTCCTCCAATTGATTGGGAAAAATTAAGAATTGAGCGACTGATTGATTTGTTGCACACATAATTTTGTGATTTAGGATTTTATGTTGTAGAGCCTTCAAAGAAGAAGAAATTTGTGGTTCTGTTAGTAGTGCACATAATCTAGCTCAAGAGGAATATGATATGTTCATTAGACCTAATACAGGAGAATTTATGGAAGAGAAGCAAACATGACAGCAAGTAAGTATCTTGAACTTGGAAATATTGGCTCTATACTTGCATTATTTTTTGCAACTGTGAATAACTACATTTATGTTTTCTTTATGTAGCACACTATCTTATATAATATATGCTGCTGATGGGTATCATTCAACGGTATTTTCTTCCTCTGGATTGGATCCAATATTTATGGGTGGTGCAGCCATACAATCGCAATGGTTAGTTGTATCTTCTGTACTATTTTTTGTTCATTGTTCACTACAAAACATTCACTGCAAGTTATGTATGGGATTGGGATATACTTTGCCTAATATATGCATGCTTGCACTTGGATCGAGTGTTCATTAGTGGTTTGAGTTTATTTTTAACGTCGAACTAGTTTCCTTGGTACTATGTACACAGTCCGTAGTCTGTAACTTTGTACCCCCATCGTTGAAATCCTGCGTCCGCCACTGGCACTGAAGGTTTGGTTTTTGGAGCAGACGAGGCGTTAGATCACAACCATGCAGTTGATAGTTCACAAGAAGATTGTTTAGCTTCACGAGATCATGGCCAAAGGGAATTAGGTCTACTTCTAGGTCATGACTCATCAGAACGTTGCACATTAATACTCCAGCAGCTCATTAGTACAGTAGATTAATTTCACTGCTGAGACACTTCTCAAACCTGAGAACCTCCTCTTCAGAGTCGAAGGCCTGTGATTTTTTTTTAATTAAGTTCACATTCAGAGTCAATGAGGTTGGACTTCTGGCAAGGATCTGGGGATACCCCTGCTCCAAATGCAAATTCACCATAAAAGTTGAACTAACCCTATGGCAAACTTAAACACCTTTGAAATACACTTTTCCAGATATTTTGAAGGACAAGGTCATTTCAGATAAGCTTGCATCAGCCATCATCCAGAAGCAAAGCTGGAAGATGTCAAAATATTTCAAGGTACACTCACTTCAATATTGAGTTGACCACAATAACCAATTTATGTTTATGGGGGTAACAGTTCACAAATGAGTCATGATTTTAGTGCCCAAACTTACTATTATGATATAAATGCATACTGTAGTTATAATTATTTGGCCAGGGCAAGTGATTTTGTCCAAAATGAACTCATCTCAATAATTGGAAGTCTCAAATGGAAGGAGTATGGTATAATACTTAATACATGCTAGTACTAAATGTTATCAATGCCAATTGTTCAAAAAAAGCTATCTTTAGCAGTCAGCACAGCTGCTCTCCAGAGTTCCATTCTTCTTAACTTTCTTATGCTGTCATCTGGTTTTGTCCTGATCAACCAGACCTGATCTTCTGAAGGAGGTGACTCATCTGACCTTGAGAACTTGCCTCCTTGGGTTTGTAGCCGCCTTCATTTTCTTAGTGATAAGTCGCAGGACCAGCTTTGTGTACCTGCAGAATAGAACATATGCTCTAATCAGCTCATGTAGGTCATGTCTGTGGAGTTCTAGTATGACTGTTCATGTGTGTATCTGGTATCTTAGTACAGTTGAATCAGGAGCGACACCATTTTTTTTTCTCTGGTGCACCTCATTGTCTGGCGAAAATAATTTGCACATGCAATTATCAACATTATTTCAGTACCATAACAATAGCTAGTTATATTGGATATAGTTTTTTTTATTTATCCCAGATTTATTATACAAAAAGAACACATTTATAGTAGAACACAAGTAATTATAGGGGATAAAAGAATGATTACCCGAATTTTAGTAGTTTCGCATGTTGTCCTGCAAAAGTGTATGTGTTAGCCATTTAAGTAACAAAACATTATAGTGACTCAAGAGGGAAATTGCTGGTGAAATACCATTTGATACTGTGTTAAGCTGAACAGCAAGGCAGTCACAATTGCCGTCTCTTGGCCAGCAACAAAACTTTCCCAAATCAAAGTCCTCAATGAATTTTATGAGTAGTCGTACCAACGTAGGGAGATACTTGGGCAAATTGATTTCAAGCACATCAACAATCTCCTTGATTGTGTAGGGCCACTTTGGCATAGTTGTCCCATCATCATAAACTTTGCTGAAAGCATCCTTCACATGGCTGTCAAATCCATGAGTCACTCCATCGCGATTAAGGGCAACAAGTTGTTTTCCAGACTCCTGTCTGTTTTTTTTTAGCTGCATTTGAACCTTGTAATCTATTGGGGTATTACTACTTCTGGGAGCATGTTTGGTATTGAGATGCATACATCTGATAGCATGACCAAGACGAATGAGTGCTTCGAGGTGACGTTCTTCATTGTTGCTGAACTTGTACCAGCAAGCGAGCAGTTTATGTCCAGTTGCAATCACAGTCCAGTGATCCTCATCTGCTGGGGTTTTCCATCCTGGAGATCCTAAGTATGGCAAAGATTCAAGAATCTGGTTTGCTAGCTGCTTCTTAGCTGGGTTGTCACCAAATTGGTACACACGCCTTAGAAGCATATCTGCACCTCGAATCAAATTGACTGCTCCTGCAGCATTCAGCATACATGGGTGATCAATTATGACCTTTTGAAGTTTCTTGGCAGCTATTGTGTCGGTAGTTTCTTCCAGTTCACGTATCATCTCATCTAAGTCCTTTATGCTTGGGTTTAGATTCTTCACTCTATCCTCTCCTTCTGTTTTCTTAACCAGCTGTATGAAAGCATCGAATGCAGCCCTATATGATGTTGCAGCGGTAATCTCTTTTCCTCCTACCACCTCACCAATTTTGTAATATCTGACTGTGACAATGGCGCAGGTAGCAGAGTTGTAAGAAATTGCCAGATTGTCCTCTGTGAAGGAAGGTGCAATGCAGTAGCCTCTCAGGACATTGTTGTAGGCTAGCAAAAGTATTGACCTCAGGAAGGTTTTAGTGTTGTCCAACAGCAGGTAAAAGTCCCCATCTTGCTTTCTTATCAATCTTTTTTGTGGGATACTGTATGTCATCCCATTTACCTTGAAGTACATTGCAGGTTCAATCCAACCACCCAATTTGAAGTCATATGCACTGTAATACCTGTAGAAATAAGGAGCAATGTAGTTTTCTTTTAAAAAAAAGATTGCACAACTATCCTGTGTTATTGAGATGCTAATCAACCAATCTAACATATAAATGCAGAAATTTCTTTTTTTTTCCTAGTAAATTAGTAACAGGACTATATTTCACAAGATGTTCATTCGAATTGGAATTTTCATAAATCATTGCTTTCTGTTAAAGCTACAACAACTTGGAGAGCATTTGTACCAACTATATAGTTAATATTCTTCTGAAGTATTTTAAACTGCAATTTCATAAACCACTATTAGAAAATTAAGGAGCAGTGTAGTTTTCTTTTAAAAAATAAATTGACAATTGTCCTGTGTTATTGAGATACAAATCAACCAATCTAGGAGTAACATATAAATGCAGAAGTTTCTTTTTTTTTTCATCTAGTAAATTAGTAACAAGGACTTAATTTCCCAAGATTCATTTGATTTCCCAGGATGTTCATTCGAATTGGAATTTTCTTAAATCATTGTTTTCTGTTAAAGCGACTACAATTTGGAGAGCATAGGCACCAAAGTACAGTTATTATTCTTCTAAACTATTTTAAACTGCAATTTCATTAACCAGTATTAGATACCCAAGCTATTGCTGTGAAAGCTACAAGGGCATGGAGCAACCTTACATATAAATGCAAGAAAAAGAACAGTTTGTTTCAAGTAAATTAGAGATTGGAGTACTTACGTCAGCTGAGATATGGGGGGCGGGTCCTGCGAGGGATCAGACCAGTGAGGCTGTTGGTGCGTGGGATCAGTCCCTGTGCAGTACGTTCGGCGTGAGGCCTGGTTGGGGCGTGAATGTGACGCCATTGACTGCCAGCGTCCACAACCACAAGTCTTCAGTGGTCGAATCGACTCTTGTGCCTTCGTGGCCTTGCCGTAGACGCCGCAGGACATTGATCGAATTGGGATCACCTGTTTGTTTGTGAGGAGGGAGGAGGGGTCAGTGAGATGCTCTCTCAGAGCGCTGTGGTTTACCCAAGCTCTCTCAGCGCTCTGTGGCCCAAGTTGGTTTTGGGACAAGAGGCGGCGGTGGCGGCGGAGAAGCCGCCGGGCGGCAGCTGCGGCGGTGGTAGCCATCAAGGAGTTTGTGTGCAAAGGCCAGTGCGGCCATAGGGTTAGGGTTAGATGATTTAGCAGTCAGTGGGATGGGGCATTTACACAGAGTAAAATGGGCCATACATGGGCCTGCGTGTTTGTGCGCGGAATAAGTCCAGTTTTTCTCCCTCAACACCCCAGTGCGCGGGGATGGGCTGGGAGGTGGGAGGTGGTTTGCTTTTTAAGCAACCACATACAGGTCAAACACTAGCTTAATGGAAAATTACAAACCTTTGAACAAGGCCTTAAAAATAGTATTATCTTCATTGCTGTTGACTGGACACTATCTTGCACTAGTTCATTAGTATTATCTGATCAAAGTCAAACAGCGATTGATCCCATGCAAGTAGGTAGCTAGTGAGCGTAAATAGATAGAGAATAATAATCAAGCGATCGACCAATGCAAAACCTACGCGGCATGCACAAGTGATCAAGATAAACAAATATACTCGTATGTATAAACACCTTTGCAGATTGACTTATCTCTTACTCCTTGAAAACTGATGGCATGCAACAGCTTGTTTAATGTCAAGTCACCAAACAAGGCCTGCCAAGTGAAGCTAGATTTTCGGTCACAGTTGTGCATGCATGAGGTGTGTGCATCTTGTTATCAATGACAAACTACTTTAGAAAGTACGCACATGATCATCATCACTTCAGTACTTTGCAGTGGATGTTAGCTCCATACTAGTATATGTATACTCCTACTTTAATGATTTTGGTGAGGGCAAAGTCAAAATGATTATTTAGTTCATCCACTAATATCACTCTCTCCACTTCACTTTTTTTCATCAAGTCAACTGAACATGATGGCATTTTCATCGGTGTGGTAAGTTTTTTTTTTAGCCGATTGTTATTAGTGCCACCACTCAGCTTTGGGCCGGTCCAGCAACAACATGGGCTCAAATGGGCCGTGAAAGTGAAGGCCCACCATAATTTTAGGCCCAGAATAACTCTACATTTGCTTTCCTCCTCCGTCGATTCGTTCGCCGACGAGACGGCAAATGCTTCCGCCGCTGTCCGCCGTCCTCCGCCGCGCGCCCACTCCCTTCTCCCTTCTCCACTTCGCTCTCGCTCTGCCGCCGCCGCCTCCTCCTACCCTTCTTCGCCGCAGGCCACAGCTTCTGCCGCGCCCAATTTCCTCCTCTTCCTCGCCGCCACCGGCCCAGAGGATGGAGGCGTCTTACAAGTTCGGGCCCTACGAGATCGACGCGAGGGAGGTGTTCCACTCCACGCCGCTCTCCTACGCCATGGTCAACCTCCGCCCCCTCCTCCCTGGTAATCTCCTCACTTCCCCTTGCTCAGTTTTACCACTTGATCGATTTATTCTCTCTAATCGCCTCCAATCCCCTTGTTCCGTACAATAGTACAGTCCCAAAATTGTAGCAAAAATTACTGGAAGGGATTTCGTATCTTGCAATTGATAATTTGGTTTTTCTGCAATTGATCTCTTCTTCTACCTAACAGATTCACCTTAATACAGTACCATTTTACCATTATACCATATGCAATTCCGTCAACTTTGACCTTGCTGTTGCTGCATGCATTTTAGTTCCTATATTGCTATATATTGGTTGGTTCATATTCTGCTATTATTTCTTAACAATACCGTTCCTTATTGTGCAGGTCATATCCTTCAATTGCACCAAAGAGACTGCTATTTTTCTGCAAACTGCTGTTTCGAGATATTTACAATTAAAATCCTTTCACGTGCCTGCACTGCTAGCTAGTTCCGTTGGGAGTTGGGACTATCGATAAAATGAGCCTGCTTTTGCTGGCTTGTGCTTTGGTTTAGTTCATCAGTGCACTCAAACTAATACAAAATAAATGGACCTGTGGAAAAAAAATTTCATGAAAGAATTGTGTTGGTTTACTCTTCTTCTGTACTAGATAAATGTCAAGTCTGCCTTGAGGACAATTTTGTGGATTGGCTAAAGAAATGATGTAGGTGTTTATTCTTCTTACTTGATTGATGATCATCTTAGAGGATGTAAATCTTAACCATGAGATGATGTTCACACATGCAATGGATTTATCTGTAGTATTTGCTACTTGGTTATGATTGATATATTGTCAATTGTACTGCCGTGTCGATCAAATCTTCCATAATTTTATTGGTTAGCTATCTACTTTGAATCATAGCATAATATATTGAGAGAATATGATATATTTTATATGCTGTTTTCCCCTTGACAATATACAAATGTTCTAGTGTGCCCCAAGCGTGAAGTGAAACGATTTGCTGATCTAAGTTCTGATGAGACTAGTGACTTATGGGTTACTGCCAAGGAAGTTGGTGTACGGCTTGAGCAGTACCACAAAGCGTCTTCACTCACATTTGCTGTTCAGGTAAGGTCTATGTATTTACGCCACTGCAATTATTAGGAGTTAGTATTTTCATTATTTCAATGTTTTCCCATACAAGTGTTAACTATTTTCTCATCATTTACCCTAGCTATACATTTTGTATGTTTGTCGTGAATTTTATTTCTATTATGTTCTATATAATAAATTAATAATATGAAGCTATTTGCTCATTAGTGTTAGTGCTTATCAGGATGGTCCACAAGCTGGCCAAACAGTTCCACATGTCCACATCCATGTCATCCCTAGAAAGAAAGGAGATTTTGAGAAAAATGATGAGATATATGATGCGGTTTGTGGCACACTTCTCAATCAATCTCCTTTTATCCAATACTTTAACCCAATACTTAGCACAAAATTCTTACCGTCATGCATGCTTTCTAATAGATTGATGTCAAAGAGAGGGAATTGAAGGAGAAGCTTGATCTAGACATAGAGAGAAAAGATAGAACCATGGAAGAAATGGCTCATGAGGCCAACGAGTACCGTGCCCTCTTCTCTTAGATGCATTTTTTTGCGATATATTTCTTGTAAGCTGTTTCTAAATTGCACCTACTCTGCTCCAGAAGTTATTTTTGTAACTGTTTGTCCATCATGGGGATTCAAGTCTTCAACTGATATTATGAAGTTATCTAATTTGGTGTGATACTTGTTTGTTGTAAAATGTGTTCTTACTAATAAATCTTTATCTTTGAAACTAGTAATGCCACGGAGTGGCAGTAGTTGTTACTTGGAAAATTATTTTTTTTACCGACAGATGCCCCTGTTGGATGGGTACTTTTTTCCATATGAAATTAGATCACCATAAATTGTTGGTAGCTGGTCAGTCGTAATATGGTTTCACAATCTACAAAATAGTAACAGAACACATCATATGACCTTTCAGTACCTACTTGAAAGCCTACTTAAAAGAAAGAATGTTTATTCTTTTGGTCTTTTGGATCAAGTAGAGGACTTGCCCTCCATGCTATCAATACATTGCATTTAGTTTCAGCTCAAAAATTGACTTTTCTTGAGATTTCCGCTGCTCTTTAGTTAGAAAGTGTGTTCTCTTATGCTTATGCGGATTGCTGTGATAAATTCTGTTTTCGGCATGTTTTATTGTGTGAAAAGCCAGAAATCCAACATAGCATAGTAGCTGACAGTTTGTTGGACAGGATGGTTACAACTTAACTTTTTATCTTGCTCTTTGTGGTGAGTCAAAGTTTTTATTCCTTCTGCCGACTGTCCATAAAATTTGTGGTTTAGCAGACTCTTGGCTAAGTTTACCATCTTGTATGCGATATATTGTTTTTAATTACCTTGTTACTGTTAGTCTCTGCATCTAGCCAACATTTGAAAAGTTAATCTGACTCATTAATACAATAATTCTGGCAATTTGTGGCCAATGGTTGTAGTCCTGGTTTAACTTTATATCATTCTGACACACCTTTCTGATAAGATCATGAAAACTTTAATGATCTGATGACCCATGAAAATACTAGTTTAATTTTGTATCATTTTATACCGTAGTTTTTACGTTTCGAAAAAACATCCATCATTTGCGCTTCTTTTACTGCTTGTTTTCACCTCCTGTGGACTTTTCTTGGGTTAAAGGACTCCTGCATGAATCCCATCTAATTAAATATGATTAAAACTTGAAGAAAGCTCTGATTTTGTTTATCCTTGAGCGTTAACCCTTGGGCTTGCTTTACGCATAAACATTCTGGAAGATAGCTGAAGTAACTGGTTGGATCTTAATCTCCTTTTACTGATTTTGTTTCTGGGACTTGAGCAACTTTGGTCACTTTCATCTTTGCATCATGCTTGCTATCAAGAGGGCCATTGAGATGATAGGATACACTGAACAGAATAATTGATTGTGCATATATGCCATAAGTTGCAATTTTGATACGCCTGCAGCTACCTTTGACAAGTGGTAAAGAACAATTTGATTGGCAATTTGGCTGGCTGTGTTCTGAAGTGGGATGTGACTGTTGCACCAGACCTGAGGATTTGGTAACGGTAAGCTATCTGGAGCCCCTCACTTGTTGGCTGGGATTGTTGCCGGTGTACTAGGTAATCAACACCAAGTAAGCTTCTGTCGTAGTCGTGTGACCTGGTTTGCTTGGCTTGCATACCAACCACTGGTTGTCTCTGCTGCTTAGAGGCTATTGTTGTGCTTTTTTTCCCTCTGCTGCTGCATACCAACCACTGGAATATATGGGTAGTATGCATGCTTCATCTCCATCAGCAGGAGATTCTCATCTGCAAATGCAAAAGTAGTTCTTTCGGCAAAAAATATAGTGCCTCAGGTATCCACTCAGTAGAGCAAGTGCATGTCGTTCTCTTGCTAGAAATGTGCACTCTGAGGTCACATTATGCTTATCTTTATAAAGCCTGAACTTTTCGCAAATTTTCTTCATGTGAAATAGTTGCAAATACACAAAATTTAGCACAACTTTAGTTACATCCCTGCTGCAATATATAAAATTTACAGCAAACTACTACTACTGCGGTTTAGATGGTATTTTTCCTTCGATTTGATGATTTCTCCACTATGAACTACTGAATTTCCAGATGATGAACACGCCATTGGTGTGTAGGGCCTCCGACAGATACGGTCCATGACAACGACCATAGCCATGATGACCGCAACATCGAAGCCTGGCCTGACGACGAGGGTGAACACGTCGTCGCCGAGACTGACCGGTCTGGACATCACACCAGCGTTCTTCTTCATGATCCGTGCCGCCTCCTCGCCGTTGTTGCCACGGATCTTGCAGCTCCTCATGGAGAAGCAGCCGTCGATTCTGAAGCTGGGGCTGGGAGAAGCATCAGGTTGGTTGTGATCACTTGATCTTGTTGACATGAAAACTTCTGCTTCGTCGCTGCTCTGAAGAGCTGAGCTCTTCCTCATGGAGAAGACTTGCTGTGACACTGAAGGAGAACTTGTGCTGTCCAAGCCTTCTTCCTCTTGTGCTCTGTAACAGTTCCATCGATTGCGCAGGCTGAGAATCTGTCACATTAGAACAATGAGAATTGATTTAGATTTACACTGATTATCTGTAATGGTTTTACATTGCTTAGTCAAAAACTAGCGGCAGAAGAAAAGTTAACAATGAATAATCATGCAGATCATGTCTCAATTGTTACTTCTGTCACTTAATTAACTGAACATTGCCAGTTGCACATGGAGAGATTTAAGGTGAAGCACTTAAAGGTTGAAAAACAATATAATATGGTATTATGATGGAAGCATTTTGTTTGCTTGTTTTTGGATTTGGTTGCATTTTGCTTGGACATGTCCTGCCCGATAGACTAAATTGATTAAATATTTTTGGCAATAGTACAATCTTTCAATTATCATAGAGAATGACGTGTGAAACATAGTGGTATAGATTTTTTTTTGTTTGGCTTGACTGGTCAATATCTGATCATAAAAGATTTTTTAAGAGTTAATTAGGACCGCATATGAGACTATGAGTACAGTAGAACTTGTCGTTTTGAGATTTTGAGTACCCAACAACTGGGATTTTTTAAAATCAAATCATGAGAGAACGGAAACAAGGAAGCAAAGCGAGAATTTATATATAGGAAATTAAAATATCCAACGGTGAACTCCAACCTCGAATTAGTTGCTAAGCAATGCATGTTTGGCTACATGATTAAGATAGCAGCAAAGCTTTGATCAAAGCAACAAATAAGACTGAATCATTTAAATTGAGAAACTTCATGCTTGTATACACGGATATTGTTAAGTCTGGTGTATAGATTAACCTCCATGTCAAAGACGTGGGCCCATTAATGCAAGGGTATTCAAATGAATATCCAAGATTTTCGATAAAACAAAATAGGTGTGATGCACATCTGTATGAAGAAACAAAAAGAGGCCGTATTCAACATATAATACGTATGTTATGTGTTATATACCATCGTTACTACATGATATTATACACGTCAAATATATATAACGCTTTTGGCTGTTAAAAAAGTTTTTTTTATCTCTTTAGAACACTCAACTTTAAAATCCTGGGCCTGCCATCGATCTGAAACTCCGAACTGGTCATCCAATCTGCAGCTAGCTAGTACCCTAAATTAATCTCTTTATGTAATAATAATTGAGTAAGTACCCTAAATTTGGAGTACGTACGTACTGAAAGCAAAGCAGATCGAAATAAAGAACCACATGGCCATCGTCCATAGATTATGATAGCGAAGAAACTTAACTAGAAACGCGAGCATGCATGAACGAGAAAGACACAATTAAGCTCCCCACATATTTTAAGTTCAAGCTTATGAGAGGTAAGCTAGCAAGTAGCAAAAACTGATCAGTAAACAGGTCTCGCTGCTAAAGCGATATACGAGTAGGTAGCGAAGAATCAAATTAGAAACGAATGAAAAGGTGACCTGCGGCCTGAGGGAGAGAAGAGGCGTGCCGTGGCCGTCCATGAGCAGCAGGTCGCCGGCGAAAGCTTTCCGGCGGCGGGAGTAGTTGTCGACACGGAAGGCGAGCTTGCCGGCGGAGTCGTAGACGGAGAAGCCATCGGTGCCCTGGAAGCCTATGCTGGATCTCTTCCACACCGTGTACACCACCGGCTGTTCTGCCGCGGCCGCCTGACGACGTGCAGTACGGCCGCCGCCGCCGGCGCCGTGTGAAGAAGAAGGGTGTATCTGTATCCTTCTCATGCTAGCTAGCTTGATGAGGCTCACCACTTACTTTGAGAAGGAGGGAAAGAGCGTTAGCTAGCTAGGCCTAGGTTACGTTATTACTCCACTTATTAGCTTAGGTAGGGGAAGCAAAGCAAAGCAAAGATTTGGTTGGGCCAATTAGATAGCTATAAAATCGATCGATGAGCAACGCTGCCAACGCAACGTATGGACGTCCGTGGCTGCCTAGCTAGCTAGCTTTGCCTGTACTGTACTGCAGCCTGGTTGTTAATGCGTGAGAGCGAGAGCCGCTGAAATGGGATGAATTGAAGATGAAGGTGTGGACTGTGGACAAATAATAGTGCAGGGCACGTAGGATTGGGATTGGCTTAATTAGCGTGAGGGAGCTGGCATGCATGCATGAGCATCGCCTACTTATTCAAAGGCTCAAAGCAGAAGCAGGGTTGACCAGATCAATTCAGAGTTTCAGATAGAGAAATGACAAAAATTATTGGGCCTGATTTGAATAGTACTAGTAGTATTTCTGATGGGCTTCTACTGTGGTGTGGCCCATCAAGACCATTGACTTGACTTGACCCGGCCCCACAGTCCACAACCATATGGACCAAACCCAACGCAACTCAACTGCTTCTTCCTCTTCTCCGTCGCCGTCGCCGTCGCCGTCCAAGAAAGAGATCGAAGAGGGAGAAGGAGATGGATCCGGGCGCGGGCAGCAAGTACAAGTTTGGTCCGCACGAGATAGACGAGCGGCAGGTGTTTCGCCTCTCTCCTTCGCCATCGTCAATCTCCGACCCACCCGCCCAGGTACCTAGCTGCCTATTTCCTCTCCTCAAAACAAATCTATCACTCCTGATTAATTGCTCTATCCCTCTTTCTTTGTTCATCGTACTACTGTACCAATCTTGTCCCTGCAGGTCATATCCGTTATTTTTGCCAATTATATGTATGCGCTACTGCTCTACTCTACTCTCTAATTAGTGTCTTTTGCTTTGTATTTCTATTTCACATTCCGGTAATCTCCTCTCTCAACTTCTCTTACTGCTATTTTTTTTGCAAAAAAAAATCTTTCCTTACTGTTTATCAATGAAATGTGCCTCTGTTTCAAAACAAGAAGAAAGACCCAGCACCGAACTAGAATTAACGTACCCTTGTACCCTTGTTCACCCTGTCCTAGGCAATGAAACTGTGATATACTGGTATCTGTTTACTGAAAATGGTAGCATAGTTCTCGCTTGTTTTTTGCCTATCGAAGGAGAATCATGCTTATTATTCCAAGAAAAAAATAATTCTACCTGTTTTGTTGTGTTAATTTCTGGTTGTGCTAATTACTTCAGTTATCTCAGGTGACAACTGGTAACCCAGCTCTTGTTGCCTTTGTCCTATGATGGACTGCTATGTGGCACTGCAATTTTGACAGCCTAAGACTTACATTTTTAACCCCCTTTTTTCCTTAACTTAAATTATACATGTTCTTGTATGCCCAAAGCGTCTTGTGGAACGATTCGCTGATCTTAGTCCTGATGAGACTCGTGATTTGTGGATGATGGCAAAGGACATTGGTGTACGTCTTGAGCAGTACCACAGGGCTTCTTCGCTCACATTCACAATTCAGGTTCGATTTATCTTGTAACCTGTGAGGTCTTTCACTATATGAAGTTGAATAAATATTGCTACTTATCAGGACGGACCTCACTCTGGCCAAACAGTTCCGCATGTTCACATTCACATTGTTCCCAGAAGGAAGGAAGATTTTGAGAACAATGATGACAATAATGGCATGGTTAGTGATGCTGCTTGGAACAACTCTCACTTCATCTTATATTCCATCAAATAAATCTGATAATCTCTTTGTTCATAACAGATGAATGCAAAAAACGAGACATTGGACCTCGATATTGAAAGAAAAGATAGAACGATGGAAGAAATGGCCCAAGAAGCCAAAGAATATCGTGCTCTTTTCTCCTAGAAAATGTCTATATATACTACTTAACTTTGTGTGGTGCATTTCACTATTCCTCTACATTCAGTTTCACAGCTGCATTTTAGATATTACACTGATTTGCGGTGTTTTCATATCAGATGATCATACTGATCATATTCTGCATTCCACCTGATGTTCTGTTGTAATATATGTATAGACGTTACTTACTAATATTGAACTCCTTATTTTCATCTCATGTGTTTTGCATTGTGTATATCTTACTGCCAGATAATATGTTTATTCTTTTGTAGATGCACCATGTATTAGGTAAACAGAACACTTCTTCTGTAAATGATAAACCAAGTAGCACGGATCATTCCCTTGACTGTGTTTTCACTTGACACCAGCCCTATTCAAAGGGTGTTCTTTTGAAATCTGAAATATATCATGTCGGAATATAATGCATGAGTAAAGGCTGTGTCAGCACTGTTTATGTAACTTTTGTTGGTATAATACGAGGGTTTTATGGAATTGTTTGTTGAGATAACCATTGCAACATGGGATTTTATTCCTGATCCACGCAAGAAGTGAATTGCTTCATGTAAAATTCCTGAATAATTTCTGTCTTCCAAAGGAACCCTGAAATAGTGACATTTCATTCTACTTCCTATGTAAATTAAGGAACAGAGTCCTTAAGTATAGAATAACTCTTTGTAATTCGTACATGTTGGCAGCCCACTTGTGACATTGCCCAAAAATATAAGGAATTACACTATAATTTTGACAGAATTCTGCAATATTCGATCGTATTAGTGTACTGCACTAGTTTCAGTCTCCCCGTATTTCACAGTATATCTACTGGGTTCCTCTTTCATTCTACTTAGAGGTTGTATCCTGTGCATGTCACTATCAGAAATGCATTACTGTATTATGTGAAATTGTGAATATACCAATTGACCTTCCTTCATCCTTTCTCTGAGAACTTTTTGTCTTGGTTCAGTCTCAGTGATCAGAAGTTAGATGGAAGACTCAGATTTAGCAAAACTGAATCAATGATTTCTGCAGAGTTGCTAAAATTTATTCCACCTTGTTTGAACTATTCATTTCAATTTGTATACCTAGCTGTTAAGTTGTTCCTTGCTGATGAGAAACCATTTATTCCTTCTGACAACTCTGTATTAATAACCATATATAGTTATTACCATATTGCTTTGATGCTTTGTGCGTTTATGCATCTAGCAAACAAATCAAAAGTGGCTTAAATAAATAAAGACCGGTGAGTATGAGACAAATAAGTTGTTTGTAATATCCCCTGGGATTTGTCCATATTCTTGATTCTTCTAATATTTGGTATAAACAAAACTTTCTTAGTACACTAACACGTTGTCTTCTTGCAGCATATTGTCAATATCTTTTGAATCTTTCTGAGAGGAACAGCAAATCTTAAGCACATGTACAATGCAAATGAAACACAAAGTGGTGGTTTGAAGAAATTGAGTAACATGTAAGCATGGATACCCACCATCTCCTTCTCCGGCCCTCTCTCCGTGGAGGACACTAGTTTTGCCTCTTCTTCAGTGTGAGTATACCCAACTTGCTTTATACTGCTAAAGGTAGCTGAAGTCATTGCTTATATCTTAATTCTATTATTTTGAGCATTTCTCTTTTAGGATTCAACAAACTTTGGTCACTTTTGTCCTTTGCATTGTCCTGGGCATGAGTAGTGCTTTGCTCTGATGGTGCTTCTAGGTGGATAGCATTAAAATGATACTGCCCAAACAGTTGGTAACAGCTCACAGTTGGTAACTAGTGGATTGAAGGAACCACATGGGAAAGGAAACATACATTTCTAGTTGCAGTAGGAGGTAGCAAGAGATTTTGATTCAATCTGCAAATTTGATCTTTCTTTCATAAGTAGACAAATTTAGAGCATGTTATGTTAGTCCTAGTCAATCGACAGTACAATCAGCGACTACAGTCTCATACTAGCTTCTTGAGTTAATTCGTTGATTTCACTTGAATTGAAACATCTATTTTCCTATATGTCAAATAGAGCTCATCACCTTGAACTATGAAGAACAGATCATAGGTGTGTATGGCTTCCAGCAGATCCGGTCCAGAACAATGACGAAAGCCATGATCATCGCACAATCTACCTTCGGTTGGACCTCAAGACTGAAAACATCTTCAGCAAGAGTCAATGACAACGATGCTGCTCCAGCCTTCTTCCGCGTTATCCTTGCGACCTCCTCACCGCCGCCGTTGCGGATCTTGCAGCTTCTTCTCCTGAAACTGCCCTCGATTGTGAAGCCGGGAACATGGCCAGTACGATCTGATGACGCATGGGTACATCCTGACATGTGCACTTCTGCTTCATGACTGCTTTGCATAACTGAGCATTTTCTCATTGAGAAGAGTTGTTGTGATCTTGTCCTCTTGCCTTGGCCTTCTTCTGACGCTCTGTAACAATTCCACTGGTCATGCATGCTGATAATCTGTTGCAACAGAACAAAAAAAGAAAGAAAACTTAGTTCTTCCACCCAGGAGTTGTATTATTGTTTTCTGTTGGTGAGAGACCAGTGCTTGGGTTCATCTGCTGCACTTGTAACAAGGGGTATAAAACTGCAGTCGAAAAGTAATACAAAGTAGGGGATAAATCAAACTTTGTGTTGTACCTCTGCATTTATTAATGTTTTGATTTTAACTTTATATTGGATTTTGCGCAAGCTAAAGCAAACTGGCATCAAAATAGCCGAGGCTGGAACGCTGAACACAAAGCATTTTGTCTGCAAGTGTTTAGACTGAATATTTTCCTAGATGTATTATATATATATATGCTTATTAGTGGAGGTATTTGACAGCATTTTCCCTAAAAATCGTCGGCATGTATGATAATTTTCACTGAATCTTTTTGGTGAGCTATGAAATATTTTATTAGTAAGACAAACATGCACTTCTGATTCGGTGAATATCCTGAGGAAACAACGAAATGCTGGAGATAATTTTTTTCTGGAAATATTAAAAAATGCAAAGCAGGATCTTAGAAGAAATCGTCGGTAAAGTTTTGGACATGCACATTTGAAGATCGTTCAATATAAAAACTAACTAAAATCATTGGACGAGCTAGCATGATATGATTATAGCGACGAGCAGGAATGCAGGCTATACACGATGGTTGGTTGAATCTTGAATGTATGTGTGATGATCGTTGATCAGTACTGCATCCCTCCATACATGCCGAGGATATATCCGGTAAAAATGAGCTAAGTATTAGAAACTCGTAAAAATCATATCTAAAATTTTGTAAATTCATGAAAAAAATATTAAAGATAGATGTAGATATAAAATACATTCTCATCAAATTTCAAGTTCAAACTTGTCTTGTTACTATTTATTCAAAATTTGTTTTTTTTACTCCCAAATAAAGTTGAGTTTGAACTTGAGATTTAGTGAGTGCGTATTTTATATCTACATCTATCTCTAGTAATTTTTTCATAAATTTATAAAACTTTTAGGTATAGTTTTTATGAGTATTCAATGCTTAAGCTAGTTTTCACCGAATATGTCCTCGTACATCAATCTTACTATCTTACTGGTATATGATATATGGGTAATACTAGTATACAATCACAAAATGGATGAAGGAGGTAATTAATCTGAGATGCAAGCAATTAAAGATGAATAATACTAACCTGTGGGGTGAGGGCGAGGAGAGGCGAGCCATGTCCATCCATGAGCAGCAGGTCGCCGGCGAAGAGCTTGCGGCGGCGCGAGTAGTTGTCAACACGGAAGGCGAGGGTGCCGGCGTGGTCGTAGACGGAGAAGCCGTCGGTGCCCTGGAAGCCCATGCTGGACCTCTTCCACACCGTATACACCGCCGTTGAGGAGGCGGCGGCGGCATCTTGGCGAGACCTGCTGCTACTTTGCCTCTCCGAATTAGGGTGTATCCGACTCATCTTCTTCTTCCTCGGTGCGATGCGATGCGATGCGATCTATTCTATCTGCAGCTGCTTGAGAGATGAGAGAGAGATCAGAGAGAGAGAGAGAGTTTGGCGTTGGACGATCGATGTAGTTGTGGCGCGTGCATGCAGTGCTTGACTCGATCGTCACGTCATTGCCGGCCTGAACTACCTGCTTATATATATATATATATATACTCCTCCTAGATATATATTCCTCCAGTCTGTGTACGATAGTACAGTATGATGCAGCAACGACTGATGAACCGATTCCTTTTCGTAGTTGGACAGATCGATGTGTACCGTGTACGTGACTCGATCGTGCGTGTACAGTACATATCTATGGAGTACATAAATATGTGGCTGCACGAATGCGCGGGCATCTCACCTTTCTGATTGTGCCATATATTCCTCTGCCTGCCTGCAAAGGAATAACAGCCTAAGCTAGCTTCTAACAAATTAAGGAATGAGCCGTAACACGGTTTAATTTGGTCCACTGTTAATTACTAGTCAATTCATTACCACTTGTGCTTGTCACAACGTGATAATACTTGGGTAAACTGCAACGTACTACTCAGTCAATGCACGCGCTGTTATCCTGACAATTAATTTCGATTTTACTCCAACACGCCTGCAGCATGCATGGATCACACTGACTTGATTTGGTCACTACTAACTGTTGGGTGCAATTGAGTGTCGGAAGCTTCCAATTAATCTTTCAGAGATATTGTACGTTTAATTTCCTGCGATTCCAATCATCCTATTCATCCCATTGCTGTGTCCATCTCAGCAAACATCTCATTATTTCCCAAGCACGCTGCTCTCTTCTTGCCCAGTAATCAGTAATCACTTGGAATAAGTACTCGTGCAATTGTTAAAGCCCAAGATTCTGCACGCTAAACAGAACAAATAACTATTTTTTTTGCTTTGGTGGGTGGGTGAAGTGGAGTTCCTAGGGAGGTCACCGTCACGCATGCGTAACATCGATCTGGTTTAATTGCTCACAATATCTCAACAGCAGTCAAGAAACGCTGGCTTTTCGCATATGAATGCATGGCTCATTCGCTAGTGGCCACAACTTAATCCAATTCTGTGGTCTTGGATCCTTTCTTGCTTGCTAATTGCTCTTTGAAAAACATGGATGAAAGCTCCATCTACAGCTATGAAAAGCATATCCTGACAATGCACAACTTGGCCATGGAAGGATCCTCCTAAGTCATATATATTCCTAGCCATGAATTTGATTTCATCATACCCCACACTCCCTTGCGATGCTCAACAAAGGATTAATTTATTCGACAACCACCGGCCTATGCTAGTAAGTTACAGACATTTATATATCTAGGTTACAGAATCGGAACTTTGCAATATTATCTTCCTCATGATGATTTATGCCAAGATCTGTTGCTTGCACACACAAAAGTTGGCACTGCAACTTGGCATTGATAATTTGATATATAAATGATACTAGTGACACAATTCTGTATTCCATCTCTCAATAACAGAAATATCCAGTGAAAGCTGAATATAGGTATAGGCATAAACTACATTACCATCAAATCTTAAGTGCAAACAATTTGGTCGACTGATCATACGTACTACTTTCGTCAGTTGAATGAGATGAAGACGCCCTGCCGCCCTGGCATGCATGAGCTAGGGAAAGAGACAGAGACTCGTGAAGAGAGCAAAAGTGAGAACTGAATCATTTGGTGAATCTTATGACAAATTAACACAGCAAAACCCAAATGCACGTCTGTGTTTAATTCTGACTCTGGCCAATGACAACGAGACAAGATTCGTTAAGTTGCAGCTCACGCACATCACACGCATGATTAATCACGCTAGACAACACAAACTCCAAACCAAAATAATGACAAGGTTAGGTTGAACAGGTTAATTAAAGTTCTAATAAGTAATCGATTTATTGGATCCTT
The DNA here is from genome assembly GCA_008326285.1 of Oryza officinalis. Taxonomy (NCBI): domain Eukaryota; kingdom Viridiplantae; phylum Streptophyta; class Magnoliopsida; order Poales; family Poaceae; genus Oryza; species Oryza officinalis. Next base: position 1,647,771 of record BDMV01000012.1, on the reverse strand, counting down.
TTACAACTTGATCATAATCTCCTTAGTTTAGTAATTACCAGTACACTAGCCAAATGGTTAGTTAGCGCTTAATTACAATTAGTGAACTAGCTACTTAAATGGAGGAATACGTTAAAGATGTGGTAATTGTTATTTTGCAAATGGCAGTTTTAATTAATCACATCATCTGTCGTATGTAACGAGTCGGACACAATAATGATCAATTGTCGATGATGCAATAACGTGTCGTAGGGTTTATTATTTTGTTGGTACGATTGATCATCCATTTTAGGGGCTAGTAAATAAAAGGCAGAAGAATTGGCTCCATTTCGTTTGTAGGAGAGGAAGCGCAAGTCCAAAACAGCAAAACTGAAAAGTCTCGATTTTTTTTCCGAGGAAAGTCAGGAAAATTTAAATCTGATGTTGATTTTAGTGTTTTAAGATAACTAGTTGTAGAGACAAAACTGAACAAAAGAACTAAAAAAAGACTTAATAACTATCATGTCATACGAACCCTATTAAAAAGTCCAATGCGCCTGCGTGTCGCTCAAGCAAATTTATCATGAGCACATACTTACTTTTCTTATTATATACCAAAATTTTTTTTTCACATAGAAACTTTATTATACACAAACTTTTCATTTGAGAAACATTTTCAAAATGCGCGTACATGGACACATCCAATTCTGATTCAACTATGACGATTTAGTATAGAGTCTTAGTTTCTATATAAAAACTTTATAGATAAAATTTTTTAAAGACATGTGTGTTGGATATGGGCCGGGTGGGGTGATAGATGTGAGCCAATTTTTGAGTCCAACTCGCAAGAAGGTTGCAAGCTATAACACATAGGCTACCCCTGGGGGCAACTAGACCTATTTGCGTGCTTTCAGCCCACATGAATCCATTAAGCCCACCATAGATCCTATTGTCATGTATAAAAAAAGTCTATTTTTTTACTTAAATATAAGGTATATTGTTTCACAGGTTATTTTTCATGCAAATATTAACGCATATTTTTATTTTATTCCATCTGTTTTAACCAATGTGGAGTAAAAAACCAAATTAATTAACTAAACTTACCTCATATTCTCAAGACATTAGGGGAAAGGATATACCGTACAAAAATTTGTTTACCATTGTGTTGGTTTTTAATCCCATACACGTGCATATTAATGTGGAAGTATTCAACAATTTACATGCTCCACATAAAACATTCTCCTATGCATCATTAATCAATGGAAGTCGTGGCAGAAGAGGGCAAACTCAACGAAAGCTGCTCTGTTTGCTTCTAACTCGGCGTTTGAGCAAGGAAATCGCCAGTGTAATCCATGGAAGGGGCCGTTGCCAGGATTAAGCAACAGCTCATGATAGGAGATAAGATTGCTGAGGCTCTAGCTACTAAGGGGGTGTTTGGGACTGCTCCGCTCCAATTTTTATAGCTCCGCTCCACAAACTCCACCATGGAGCAGCTCCACCGTAGAGTTTGTGGAGCAGGAGGTACTGTTTGGCATGCAGCTCTGCTCTAGCTCTAGGAATGGGTTGTTTCCATGCAAATGGTTCATTATGCCTCTAATCAAAACTCCATGTGAGAGTCCCAAAATCCGTGACTAATGAGTGGCAGGGTGGGTAATTACCTCACAACTCTATGTGGGAGTACCAAACTTCAAAAACTGGAGTACCCCTTGAGGTACTCCAGGAAAAACATGGAGCTGGCCTCTAGCTCCACCTTTTTTGGGGAGCAGAGTTCGTGGAGCTAGACGTGTTTGGCAACACAGAGCTGGAGCGGAGCTGCAAAAACTGGAGCGGAGCAGTCCCAAACACCCCCTAAGTCTAGCATTTACTCAGAGCCGGCGACGATTTCAGTCCAAAGCAATCGAGGTAGAGATGTCGTTTCAGAGGAGGAGAAAGTTTTCTTGACGAAGAGGCCGACGAACTTCGAAAGCACAGTCGATGAGCTGGCATGGTCAGCCGAAGTCTGAAAAAGCGGCGCAGGTTTGGAACAAAGCGCTGGGAAGTTTTCAATTTTGAACAAGAGAAGAGCTCTGGGCCAATCAGGCCCATTTGGCTTGGAAAGTCAAGAAAAGCGAGGGTGATTTTCCCAGAGGGGCTGAGCCGGTAAACACGCTTGGGTTAAAGGAAAACGAAGTAAAGAAGACGCTTCGATGTCTGCGCATCTCCTTCTCGAGCGCCATTTCGAGAAAGGAGAGAGGGCGGCGGCAATAAACTCACGGACGGGGGTGAGAGAAGGAAAAATGACGTGGAGGGAGGGGGATTGGAATCATGGCAGCTAGGGTTGGGGGAGAGGAGAGGGATCGTAGTGGGAAGAAGGGGAGGGATACTTCCATGAGAGGGAGGAGAAGGTGAGGAGTGCTTCAGGTTTTAGCTAGGTGTAGGGTTCGGGCAGGGGTACAGAGGAAGAAACCGACCGCCGGTTGGTTTCAGGCCACATGGAGCTAGCGGTTTCAAGGCTAGGCGAGGTGGATTTGCTGGAAGGTTTGGGTGCAATGCTTTTGGTGCGTGTTTCTCTCGTGGAGGCAGCCAACATAATCAGGGCAGTGGCAGCCTCAAGAAGAACCTTCATGCACCGGTGACGGGGAAGAATGGAGGAAGCAGCATGGTGTTGGAGTTTGGAAAGAAAGGAGAGAAACTTCAAAGTAAGGAACCAGGAAAGGATGTTGGAGGAAGCAAAGGCGCAGGACAAATCAAGAACGGTGAGGTGGAGGTTCCAGTGACTTCAAAGGTGAAGAGTGGTAAGAATTCATTTTCTGAGTTTGATGATGTGGATGATCTGATGGAGATCGAAGGAGATTTTCCAGAATTTGGGGACACAAAAGGAGAAGTTACAAGGGGAGGAACAAAGGTGAAGGTATGTTCTAAATGTACTCAAAAAGGTCATGTGTTTGCTGATTGCAAGATAGAAATGTATTGTGACATTTGTGATTCAATCGAGCTCATTAATCATAAGTGTCCGGTACTGAAACTTCCAAAGCCGGTTGTCCAAGCTGTGGGTTATGCGGTTGATGGCCTAGGGTTTCAGCATATACCACATCAAACATTACAAAGGAGCAAGAAGGGTATGAAGAAGGCACTAGTGCGAGTGGTGGGTGGATCACTTACTATAGGAAAGTTAGTCGCTCTGTTGCACAAATTGTGTCCGGAAAAATGGAAATAGGAGCTAGTGTTGCAAGGGGAGGGAGCTTTTCTGGTTCTTTTCCCTTTGAAATGTGAGTTGCAACGAGCCATCAACTTTGGAGGGGCTGATGTGAGGGAAGGAGGTGTGGCTACCGATATAAGGGTTGAATTTGAGGAGTGGTTTGAAGAAGAGGAAGGTTTTTGGATAAAGTTTTTTGGGCTAAGAAAGAAACTTAGAGAGTACCTGACACTTTGGGCGGTGGGCTCTCTTTTGGGAGCGACGCAAATGGTGGATATGAAAACTACTAGGAAAAGTGAGTTTGGGAGATTCTTTGTGGCTGTCCTTAATCCAAAATTGATCCCTAAAATGCTTGATGTGGTGATAGGTGATCACTACTTCGAGTTAAAATTTGAAGTGGAAAAGAAATGAGTTGATGAGAACGGGAAGGAGGTGGAGTTTAGTTCGGAGGATTGGGATGGAGAGGAGGAAGATGATAATTTGGAGGGAAAGGAAGATAACAAAAATGTCGAAGAGAAGGAGAGGGACAATAAAAGAACCAAGAATGATGACATGGTTGTTGATGACAACAAAGAAGATTATGAAAAGGAGGAAGAAGAGGTGCAGGAATCTGGTGAGCAAAGGAAAGAAGATGCCATTGAGGAGATGGCCGAAAAAATAGTGAATGTGGCGGTTGAGAGTCTGTTAGGTGAGGTGTATGAGAGGGTGGAGAGGGAGGAGGAGATGATGGAGGGGACAGATTCGCAGCAGGAAAAGATCAAACAACCAGCCAACATTGAAGAGGTTTTGGTGACACCAAAAAGAGCAAGTGAGAGGTTGGTGGGCAGCGGTGGGAGACACTCTCTTGAAAAGGCGAAATCAAGGAAGGTTTGGATGAACCTCGACTCTCCTTTAGGTAATGAATCTAAGAATTCATTTCTTTCCTTTTCGCAAGCACATATTATTGAAAACTTAAAGGTTTTAGGTCTGAACCTAGGAGAATATAGCAATGTAATTTCAGATTTAGTTTTGCTGTTAAAGGACGCCGAATTGCTTAGATCAGAGCATGTAGGTGTTAAAAATTCTCCTATTTTAGATAGACAAGTTGATTCGCTTAGTGCTTCAGACAAGGAGGCGAAGGAGGAATGTGTAGATCGTGTTTTGCTTAATCATTTATGTGGTGACATTATGGATGAGGTATTAGGTGATGAGGATATTCACCTTAGTTGTGAAAATGATGATATCCTATGGAAACTATACCCAAGCAAAAATAGGAAGGGTGGTAAAAGGAGACATGGAAGAGGGGGATTCAAGCTAAGTAAAAAAAGAGAGGGTTGCAATAAAAGGAATTTTTTGGAATAGCAAAGGTCTTAAAGACTTGGCTAAAACAAGATTCCTGTCAGAATTTCTAAAGAGCAAAACCTAGACTTTATTGCTCTGTTAGAAACGGGTAGAAGTAATTTTACCGATTTATGGCTTAAGAATATTTGTGGAGGTAGAGATTTTCTTTGGCATTGGTCAAAACCAAAAGAGAGAAGTGGAGGAATTTTGCTTGGCGTTAATTTGGAAATGTTTGATGTTTCAAGCATAGATGAAGGAGATTTCTATGTAAAATTTCATATTCGAAATAAGGTAGATGCTCTCCAATGGATATTGGTAGCAGTATATGGGACGACATAGGAGGAATACAAAGAAGCTTTTCTCACCGAACTTGTTAACTCATGCGGAAAGGAGGCATTACCTATGGTAATTGATGGAGACTTCAATATTATAAGGAATCCATAGGAGAAAAATAATACGAATTTCAACGATAAATGGCCCTTCTTGTTTAATGCTGTCATAGACAGCTTAAACATGAGAGAGATTGTGCTCTCTGGGCGCAAGTTCATGTGGGCTAATTCCTTGTCGAACCCAACTTACAAAAAGTTAGACAGAGTGCTAGTAAACATGGAATGAGAAGAGAAAAATCCGTTGGTAACAGTTTAGGCCATGAGTAGAGATTTCTCAGACCATACGCCCCTGTTGCTAGACACAGGATGAGGGTCTAATAGGTGCAGCCAACCTTTGTTCAATTTGAGCTTGGTTGGTTCCTTAGGGAGGACTTTCAAAGGGTGCTGACAAATTGTTGGACCAAAGAGGTTAGAGGGGCAACAAATATTGAGAGATGGCAAAATAAAATTCGAAGCCTTCACCAATTCCTTAGGGGGTGGGAGAAAAATATAAATGGAACATATAGAAAGGAAAAAATGAGACTAATGACGAAGGCAAATGAGCTGGACAAATTAGCCGAAACTAGGCTCTTGACTAGTCAAGAACTGGAGCTTAAAAATTCAGTTAAGCACGCCTTGGCCCAAATGTTAAGGGAAGAGGAAATCAAGTGGTATCAAAGAGGAAAGACAAAGAAAATTGTGGAAGGCGATAGAAATACGAAATATTACCATATGATTGCAAATGGAAAACATAGAAAAGCTAAAATCTTTCAACTCGACCAAGAAGAAGGAATAATCAAAGGTGATGTGTAGCTCAACAAGTACATATCTAATTATTAGAAAAATCTTTTCAGGTCACCTGAAAGAAATATTTTTTCTATGTTCGAGAAACCAAAAAGAAAATATTCCACAGGTGTCAGCAGAAGAAAATGATTGCTAACGAAGGAGTTTTCAGAAGAAGAGGTGAAAAATGCTATCTTTCAAATGGAACTTAATAAAGCCCTAGGACCTTATGGTTTTTCGGCGGAGTTTTGTCAAGTTTTCTGGGAGTTAGTTAAAGAGGATCTAATGGTATTTTTCAGAGACTTTCATAGGGGCAACCTCTCTTTCCACTACTTGAATTTTGGCATTATTACACTTTTACCCAAAAATAAAGAGACAAGGTAGATTCAACAATATAGACCGATTTGCTTACTTAATGTAAGTTTTAAGGTCTTTACAAAGGTTATGACAAATAGAATTGCTCTAGTAGCACAAAAAGTCATAAGACCTTCTCAGACTACCTTTTTAAAAGGAAGGAATATTATGGAAGGTGCTATCATTCTACATGAAACCTTACACGAGATGCATAGGAAGAAATTAGATGGTGTTATACTCAAACTAGATTTAGAAAAATCCTATGATATTGTTAACAGCAGATTTTCGTAATCGGCCCGGAGAGGGAAGAGGAAACCGACGCGGAGAGAAGGGCTGGATTGGAGTCAGACCAAGTCTCGTATCGGACTCGGTAAGCGTATCGGACTGGGAGAGGTGCTACCAGGAAGAGCGTATCAGCCGATACGAATTCAATATGGTCATCGGCCGATAGAGGCTGGAAGTTGACAGAGTCAGCGTGAGCTTGGTTTGGGCTCGAGATAAACTTCAAGGTGGTTGCCAAATAGAGATAAGGCTCGGTTTTAGGCAATTGTATCTTGTAAATTAAGTAGGTTTAGATCTAATTTTTAGCAAGAGTCTGCCGCAAAGACTTATTTGTTAGTTAGAGATAAGATCGTGTCCTACACGGACCATGTTGTAATCTCGGGTACCCGGTAGTTTGTACATAGAGACTCTCTCAATCAATCATACAATCAATCAAACACAATCTATTTTCGGCGCATCGCCAACCCTCGCTAGAGGTTAACTCCCGGCGAGTTCTTGCTTCCCCAGAGCAGAGGTAAGAACTCGTACCCGACGATCTACATCGTCGGGGCTAGCGTGTCGTTTTAGGCACGTTAAGCCCTGGCGATGTGATCGTCGTTTATCGTGTGTTGGCTAATCTTGATGTGGTTTTCTAATTCTGTCTCGCCAGCGGCTAACTCGTTTTAGGGTTTATTGCCGACGATGATCGAATTAGCTTGCTCGTCTAGATTATCTAAGGCATCTACCATCCCCAAAAGCGATCGGCGACTTGATTTTCTTTGTGTTAATTCTTGATTTACACTCCGAGTTGTTATCGACCTTAGTCGTGTTTCGAGGTTTAACTCAAAGCCTGTTTTTCGATCGTAATTAAGGATAGCACCGGGGTTTCAGCCGGTCTTACCTAATGCATGTGATCATCTATGTTCTTGCATGTATTTGCCACTTATACAGGTGGATTGGTGAATATAAGTATATTGGTTATAGGGTATTCTTAGGATCTCTCTGTGATTGGTGTATTTATATTGGTCGATTGGCTTGTATAAGTTCGCACTAGAGTATTAGCTAGTGTATTTATCTTTGTGCAACCCTCATCGGCCGATTCCATTAAATTGTTATAAGCATATTAACATGGGCCGATGAGATTAGATTTATTTTATCAGTTCCATCATATTATTACCTCAAGTAAGCCGATATAGCTTTGCCCTATCGGTTAGGCTCCCACGATGCAACATCGGCCTATCGGCCGATCGGCCTATCGGCCGATCGGCCATCGTTTCTAACATGGTTTACTTGTTTATTCTTGTTGATTGCAGATCAAATCAACTGGCACGCCCTACACGCACCTAGGCAAGCCATTGGACCTTCACTGGAGTTAAGCAGACCTCCCAGGCCGCCGTGGAAACGTGGAACCCGCTTTCTTGTTGGGCGTGTCGAAATTCTATGCCAACACGCTTTTGGCACGCCCAGTGGGACCACAAGAACGCGAGCTTCGCGACAACAAGAAGACCACTGCAAGATGTCAAAGCAGGGTGAGATCTCCGAGGAGAACGTCGTCTCCGTGACCGTCGACCAGCTCAATGAAGAGCAGAAAGCTGAGATGGACAAGCTGGTCGAACAGTTCCAAAATATGTACCTGCAGACATACTCTAGGACTCGGCAAGGCACCCTCATCCAAAAATCTAAGATGGTAATGCCGAGCCATGGAGATGGAGCCAGCACATCGGCGGCGGCACACGACCACGCCGTCAAGACTGAAGAAAACGCCGCGCCGACGTTGCAAGATCGAATCGACTCCGCAGTTCATTCTGCGCTAGTCAATCAGTCTGCGATCCTGGTGAACACATTGACCAACACGGTCAAATCAATCTTAGATGGTTCCATTCATCAGTACAAGCCTCAAGGGCCGATTTTCTTGCCAGAAAACAAATTCCCTGCTTATCGGACCGTGAGGACCAACTTGAGCGCGGCGCCGCAGCCGACGGCACCGATCCCACCTCCATCGGCTCAACCAATATCAACCTTGCCGCTGGTCCTCACCAGGCAAACGGGAGGAAGCCCTCAGCACATCACGGAGGAACAGTATGCACAATGGACGAAGGGGAAACAACCGGTGATCGAGCCGATGCAGCAAGTTCCTGTCAACCCGCCATCGGCCAGACAACCTCAGATCCCCATGTCTGGCAACCCTCCGCAACCAGCTGCGTACAACGCGCCGCAAGGCTACCAGCAGTACATCGCAGGGCAGTACGACGCACAAAATCTAGATCATCACTTCCAACCGTACTCCCCCAGGCAGTATCGGGCAGAGGGCCTGCAGCAGTCTTACTATCAGGACCTCCCACATCAGCCGGCAGGATACTGGGCCGACATGATAGCCGAGGTGATGCGAGATCAGTTTGGCTTGAAGCCCAAGGAGAGTTCTATGGTGTATCGGCACCCGTACCCCAAGGAGTTCGACAGAGTGCCATTGCCAAGCCGATACAAAATCCCAGACTTCTCCAAATTTTCGGGGCAAGACAACGTCTCTACGTACGAGCACGTGAGCCGATTCCTAGCACAGTGTGGGGAGGCATCGGCCATAGAGGCGTTGAGGGTGAGATTTTTCCCTCTGTCTTTATCAGGGTCAGCATTTACATGGTTTTCCTCGTTACCCTGCAATTCCATCAGAGGATGGATAGATCTAGAAAAGCAGTTTCACAGATACTTTTATAACGGCGTGCAAGAGATGAAACTATCTGATCTTACTGCCATCAGGCAACGGGTTGATGAATCGGTCCCAAAGTACATTCAAAGATTTAGGGACATAAGGAGTAGGTGTTACAGCCTCAGCTTGACCGACTCACAGCTGGCCGATTTGGCGTTTCAAGGATTACTGGGGCCGATACGAGAGAGGTTCTCCTCTCAGGAATTCGACAGCCTAGCTCAGCTAGCCCAACGAGTATCGGCCCACGAGTAGCGATTCCAGGAGGCAAAGAAGTTCGCGAAGAAAATCAATACAGTTTATCAGTACGCCTCCGACGAAGATGATGAAGAAGACGCCGATGTCGACCTGGCCGAATGGGCCCGGATGAAGAAGCCGACAACATGCCAGTGGGCCAAGAAGGGCGACAAAGAAGATAAATACGACTTCGACATCAACAAGGCCGACAAAATATTCGACTTACTCCTGCAAGAGAAGCAGATCCAGCTGTCAGTAGGTCATATATTGCCATCGGTCGAAGAAATCAAGAAGAGAAGGTATTGCAAATGGCACAACACATATTCCCATCATACCAACGAATGCAAAATCTTCCGATAACAGATCCAATCGGCCATCGAGCAAGGCAGGATTAAGATCGATGATGCCAAGCGGCCGATGAAGATAGAAGGACACCCGTTCCCAGTCAACATGGTACGGGAAGACAGGGCCGACGACGATGGCCATCGGACCGGCAAGCGACCTCATCAGACCTCTGAGGTCCTGATTAGAAAATATTAGCGAAGGCGGGAGGAACAAGCACAGGATTACGCCGATCAAGACAACTCCTATGACCCTCATTGGGAGTGCGAATTTTTTCGTTTCTGCTGGAATGAAGGAATGAGGTTGCCATCCATCCAAGAGTGCCCTGCATGTAATGATGTAGAACACTCCTATCAAGGCAGCTCGAGCAAGCAAGTGCATTGGCCAAGCAAGCAGAGAAAGTCTGTACACGAGAGGCTGGGCCGATGCACCATGATCATCGGACCGAAGACGACGAGCAAGTCCAGAACCCCCAGTGGTGCCCAAGCGACGTGTTTAGCAAGACACAAAAACGGCGGGTTCAGAGGCTAAGAAGGAAGGAGCAAACCCAAGAGCAACAGGCGATAATAGCCCATCGGCCGGCCAAGACCAGGAAGGAGTGGAGAATAAAATCTGCGGTGGTCAAGGCCGATGAGGGCACCTCCAAATCAGCTCAAGCTCCTGCGTCTGCAAAAGGTAAAGGCGTAGCATCGGCTTCTGTTAATATGGTTTTCATATTGCCAGCGGAGTACAGCGTGCAGACGACCGATGAAGCGGTAGCCAACGATGAGCAGTCCTCGGCTAAACTACAGTTGTCACTTGATCAAGCCATGTTCGACAAGCCAGTCGACGCCAGCTACAGGCACCTCCGGCCGTTGTACATCAAAGGATTCGTTAATGGGCGGCCGATGACGAAGATGCTGGTTGATGGCGGCGCGGTGGTAAACTTAATGCCGTACACAACCTTCAGGAAGCTTGAAAAAGTACCTGAAGACCTCATTAAGACCAACATGGTGCTGAAAGACTTTGGCGGCAACACATCTGAGGCGAAGGGGGTACTAAACGTGGAACTCACCGTAGGCAACAAGACGATACCCACCACCTTCTTCGTCTTCGATGGAAAGGGTTCCTACAGCTTGTTGTTAGGACGGGATTGGATCCACGCAAACTGTTGCGTCCCTTCAACAATGCACCAATGCCTTATACAATGGCAAGGGGACCAGGTCGAGATCGTGCAGGCCGATCGGTCAGTACACGTGGCCAATGCCGATCTCGCAGTTTGGGAGATGGAGGGAATCGACTGCTTATCCGGGCGAGTTTGGGATGCCGATTTCCTCAAAGTAACTGATTGTGATATCGAGACGATTGAAGATCAAGACAAGCAGTTGCTTTAACAAAGATGTGCCATCCACTGCCCAAGATGAGCAAGCTAGTCCCTACACAGACGACGCGGTGGATGAGCTAGACGGCAAACTGGGACAAGGCTTTACGTCGGGCGATGAACTTGAAGAGGTTGATATAGGAATAGGTGATAGGCCTAGGCCGACGATTAAGCCGATCGATCATAGAACATCGGTTACCTATCAAACCAGGCTATCGGCCATTTAAACAAGCTCCTAGGAGATTTAAGGCCGATATGCATGAAGCTGTCAAAGCAGAGATCACAAGACTTTACGATGCCAACTTTATCAGACCCTGCCGATACGCGGAGTGGGTCTCCAACATAGTTCCAGTGATGAAGAAAAACGGCAAGCTCAGAGTGTGTATTGATTTCAGAGATCTAAATAAAGCAACACCAAAGGACGAATACCCTATGCCGTTGGCCGATTTGCTAGTTGATGCTGCATCGGGTCACAAGATTATTAGCTTTATGGACGGGAACGCAGGTTTCAATCAGATTTTTATGCCTGAAGAAGATATTCATAAGACAACTTTTAGGTGTCCAGGGGCAATCGGCCTATATGAGTGGGTCGTCATGACGTTCGGTTTGAAAAACGCTGGAGCTACTTATCAGAGGGCCATGAATTATATTTTTCATGATCTTATTGGCTCTTTGATTGAAGTTTACATCGATGATGTCGTCGTGAAGTCAAGAGAGTATGATATGCACTTGGCCGATTTACGCAAGGTATTAGAAAGAGCAAGGAAGTATGGTCTCAAAATGAACCCTAACAAGTGTGCCTTTGGCGTATCAGCCGGTCAGTTTTTGGGTTTCTTGGTCCACGAAAGAGGAATTGAGATTACACAGAAGAATATCGACGCTATAAAGAAGATCAAGCCTCCGACGAACAAGACCAAGTTACAATCTTTGCTCAGCAAGATCAACTTTGTCCGGTGCTTTATATCGAACCTATCAGGAAGAATAGAGCCGTTCACTCCATTGTTGAAGATAAAAGACGATCAAGAGTTTACATGGGGTGACAGGCAGCAAAAGGCACTGGACGACATCAAAGAATATTTGAGCTCCCCACCAGTACTAATTCCTCCACAGAAGGGAGTTCCGTTCAGGCTGTACCTATCGGCCGATGAGAAGTCTATCGGCTCAGTTTTGGTTCAGGATATTGACGGCAAAGAACGGGTTATTTTCTATCTCAGCAGGAGGTTGCTAGATGCCGAAACAAGGTACACGCCAGTGGAGAAACTATGTTTGTGCTTATATTTTTCATGTACTAAATTGAGGCATTATTTACTTTCCAATGAGTGCATTGTGGTAAGTAAGGCCGATGTGATGAAATACATGTTATCGGCCCCCGTGTTGAAAGGAAGAATTGAGAAGTGGATTTTTGCCTTAACAGAGTTTGACCTACGGTATAAATCGGCCAAAGCAATCAAGGGACAAGCCCTGGCCGATTTTATTGTTCAGCATAGAGATGATTCAATTGCATATTCAGATATTGTGCCATGGACATTGTATTTTGATGGGTCTGTTTGCAGACATGGGTGCGGTATCGTCCTAGTCATCATATCCCCTCGGGGGGCAAGCTTCGAGTTTGCCTTTACTATCAAGCCTTATTATACTAATAATCAAGCAGAGTATGAAGTTGTTCTCAAAGGTTTGCAGTTATTACAAGAGGTCGAGGCCGATTCCGTAGAAATCATTGGTGATTCACAGTTGGTCATTAATCAACTTTCTGGGGAGTATGAATGCAAGAATGATATTCTCAGAGTTTACAATGAGGAGTGCAAGGAGTTGTTACAAGCTTTCAAGATTGTGACGATGAGGCATATACCCAGGAAGCAGAACTTCGAGGCCAATGATTTAGCTCAGGGGGCGTCAGGATACAGGCCGATGGCCAAAGATGTTCAGATTCAAATTGCTACCGTGGATGCCGATGACTGGAGGTTTGATATCATCGAGTATTTGAGAAACCCTTCTCAATCGGCGTAACGAAGAATGAAGTATAAAGTTTTACATTATGTCTTACTGGACGATGATCTATATTATCAGACGATTGATGGTGTCTTGCTCAAATGCTTGAGTCTCGAAGAAGCCAAAGTTGTTATGAGCGAGATCCATGAAGGGATTTGTGGAACACATCAATCGGCCCATAAAATGAGATGGCTTTTAAAGCGCGTTGGATATTTTTGGCCGACAATGCTAGAGGATTGTTTCAAGTATTATAAAGGATGTCAAGATTGTCAGAAATTTGGAGCAATTCAGAGAGCACCGGCATCGGCTATGCATCCAATCATAAAGTCGTGGCCGTTTCGTGGATGGGGAATAGATATGATCGGCCAGATAAACCCGCCATCAAGCAAGGGACACAAATATATACTAGTGGCTACCGATTACTTCACAAAGTGGGTTGAGGCCGTTCCCCTTAAGAAGGTTGATTCCAAGGATGCAATTCAATTTGTCAAGGAGCATATAATATATCGGTTTGGATTACCACAGACATTGACTACAGATCAAGGTTCAATCTTTGTGTTCGATGAGTTTATTGAGTTTGCTGACAGCATGGGCATCAAGCTGTTGAATTTTTCTCCATATTATGCGCAAGCTAATGGGCAGGCAGAAGCTTCTAACAAGACTTTAATCAAGTTGATCAAGAGGAAAATTGATGAACAGCCGAGACGGTGGCATTCCATGCTGGCCGATTCCCTTTGGGCGTATCGGATGGCTTGTCATGGTGCAACTCAGGTGCCGCCTTATCAGTTGGTTTATGGACATGAAGCTGTGCTGCCGTGGGAGACCAACATCGGCTCAAGGAGGATTGCCTTGCAAGACGACTTGACAGCCGATGAGTACCATAATCTTATGGTCGATGAGCTAGATGACTTGGCACATGTCCGATTGCGGGCATTGGAGAAAATAAAGCGAGATAAAGATTGAGTTGCTTGTCATTATAATAAAAAAGCTGTTGCCAAGTCGTTTGAGGATGGGGATCTTGTTTGGAAATTAATAATGCCGATTGGCTCCAGAGATAATAAATTCGGCAAGTGGTCACCTAATTGGGAAGGTCCTTTTCAGATTCATCGATGTGTTCCCCGTAATGCTTATCTGCTCGGAGGATTAGATGGAGAGGTTTATGGCAGAGCTCTTAACGGCAAATACTTAAAGAAATATTATCCAAGCGTATGGATCGACTCATGATCGGCCTTCCAGCCGATTTATGATCACAGCCGATGTACTATGCATCGTCTTTAGATGGCCGATATATACTATCGTCCTTAGTTCAAATTTTACAACATGAGTCCTCATCTTCTAAAATTTGGGGGGCATATATATATACAAGCGCGAAAATTTTTGAGTTTTAAATTTCTTCATTATTCTTCAAGTTTGTCGGATTGATCCAAGGATTCAAGTTTTAAATTTTTCAAGCTTGGACTTCTTCAGGGTTGTTCAGATCAAATTTGGCTGCTTGGCCGATGAGATTTATGTTTACAGAATATGAAAGACATACAATATGTTACGTCACCCTATAAAGTTTTCAATAGCTGCAATGACCTTGCGATGGATTTGGTCATTGTCTTCTATTGCTTGGGCGTCATCGGCCGTCGACCCTGCAATTGGCTTCAGAGATTTGCTCAGGGTGGCAAGGTGCTTGGCCGATGCCTTCAGCTTCGCTGTTTGATCTTCGATGGCCTTGGGTGATGCAGCTATTCTGTCTTCAACTTCTTGGATTTCTTTGCGCGTGGATTCCAGCTTCAGTACCAAGTCTGTTTCAAGGCGGCAGAGTTCTTCAAGTCTGTTCTTCAAGACAATCGGCTCAACAGCCAGCTCATCCAATCTGGTTTTGTCAGAATTGACTTGAGCTTTGCTGGCGGATAGGGTCGATTCCAGTCTCTCACGTTCCCGTCGCTCCACGAGTCTTTCTTTTGCCTTATGAAGCTTGAATTGGTATTGTTCCAAGAAGATGGCCGGTGTCAGGGTCTCCATCAGGTCTTCAGGCAGTTGATCTTGAATTTCTTGTACCCTGACTCTGATGGGAGTGCAATCCTCCACCAAGAATTACAGTGATGACTCCAGCCGATTGACAATTTCGGACAGCCAGTTCTTCAGTTCGTCAGAAATCGACGCCTTGGCTGTGATGGGTGGCTCCTTGTCCTCGTCATCAAAAAATTGGCCGATATCAAAAGAGAACATATCGGCTAAGTTCTGCAAACGTCAATATAGGGCATGGTTAGCCTAGTCAGACAAGGAATTCACAAAGGAATCAAAGTGATCTGGTTTACCTGTGATGGGGCATCGGTTGTGCTTGCATCGGCCTCCTTTTGTTGTCTTGAAATAGTAGGCGAGGGGGTTGGCCGATGCGGTGCAGATGATGGAGCTCGTGGCTGAAGAAAGGCAAGAGGATGATGATCAGATCTGTGTTACCAGGGGAGTAATATAAAGATTAACTCTTACCGAAGCGATCGGAGAGGGTGGTGGAGAAGGAGATGGTGTTCTCAATCGGGCCTTGGCTTGCTCACGCCTTTGCAAGGTTGCCTTCTTAGTTCTTGCCAAAGGGGTCGATTGAGTTCGTTCCTTCAACAAAGACGATGCAAGAACCTGCAAGGGATTGAGGTGTAACATACCAACAAAACGAGATTACATAAATTCAAGAAAGGAAATGTGTTACCTTGCGGATTGCATGCCTGGTTTTCCTTGGCTGGGTGGTGTCGGCTTGGTCATTGGCCGGTGGGATTGCGGTGGTCTTGGCCGATGGTTTCTTAGTAGTCTCATCTGATGGATTTTCTTCTTCAGGCGCATCGGCGGCAGCTGCATCGACCTCTTCCTCCATTACTTGGTTGTCCAGAAATTCTTCTATGGAGGTGTCTAGTTCATCAAGGTCGGCTTGATCATCAGTCTTGGCTTTCTTGCTAGTTTTTTGAGCTTTTTCTTTTGCTGGCGCCTTCCTCTTGGGGTTTTCTTTGGTCATCGGCCCTTGGAGTAGTGATGATACCTTTGGGGCAGTAAGACTGATGATTGACTCTAGAATAATAGATCCTGATGGAGCCACAGCTTGAGCATAAGAAATTTTCCGCCCACTGTTGTTGATTGATGGTAATGGAGCATCAGGGATTTGAGGGCTGATATCCTGGATAAGCTCTGTTAGATGAAATCTGGCCGATTGGTGAAAGATATGAGCAGCTCATTCTTGCCACCATGCTTGGAAGCTGATGTGGATGAAGGCGCTCAGATGCAATCGGTCACAGTCACCCAGGTTTGGGGTTTCGATATCCAGTGCTTTACTCATGATCAGCGCTGATGAGACCGTGCCTCTGCTCTCTAGGAGTTTATGGAAGTATAAGTTGATGGGGAGTTGTCCAAGCCCGCACTGTCTAGCAACCACCATGGGATTGTAGAATTCATAGGACAGGCTGGTGCTTCTTCCTTGGAATATGCTTACTGGGAGCAGGCATGGGGTGATGTCGATCATAAACGATTCCCATGACTCCATGTCATCATTCACCAGGTCCAAGTGGAGATCGTCAAGGAGTTCAAAATCCTGGTCTGAGGTGTAGATGAACATGTCCATCTTAATTGATGGGGGCCGGTGTAGAATCGGATGAACCATGTGGACAAGTCTTCGGCCGATTGATCTGCTCCAGGATAGACAGAGGCCGCTTCTCCAAAAGACATGCACCTTCTGGTTCTGGGATCTTCATGATCGGCCTACTTCGATGGGAAGCAGGAGTCCGATAGTGGAGGCCGATCGACTATGGTGTTGGTATGTGTCGGTGACATGGGATCGGTGGTGTCGAGACCAAAGGGAAGGGCGGCCACAGGGATCCACGTGGCCCGTTTCCCCGAAGGGGTCGGGCCCGAGGGTGACGTAGCGGCTGCCCTCCCGGTTTCCCCCCGGGGTCGGGTCGTTCCCGTTTCTGCCCCGAGGGCTGGGACGCCCCGACCCCCTGTGGTTTTGGTGCCACGTCCGCAGGTTAGGTGACCATGGCAGAGCTCACCTAACCGCATTTATGGCGGTTCAGACGAGCGCACTACGCCGCATTTAATGCGGCGTGGCGCGTGCATATCCGGTTCGTGACCGGTCACAGCGAGTGACCGATCGCAGACTGGTCAGATCGCGGGTTAGGTGGTGCCAGGCGGCCTGTAGCACGCCTCGCCCCGTCCCGTCGGAATGATGAGAGCCCTCTGTCTCTCGTCTCTCAGTCAGAGTTGGCGTGCCAACTCCTGGAGTTGGTATGTCAGCCCCGGTCAGATGCTTTCCTGATTCCGGCGCAGGCGAGACGAGAAAGTCGCCTGCCATTTAATGAATGTTGAAACGGGCGTCCCCCAAATGGGTCGACTGGCCGAGCAGAGGCGTGCTGCGGCGTACGTCAGAGGCTGCTTCCTGCAGTAGGATAGCCCTAAATGTAAAAGAATGTTTTCTTTCTTAGGAAGCTCATGGCCCATGTGGTAGCCCCTTGCCATATAAAAGGAGGCCCAGGCCTAGGAGAGGGGAGGGAGGACTCTGGCTGACTCGGGCTGGGGGCTGGACTCTCTCTGGATTCCATCACACTCTCAGATCTACCAGAACACAGAAGTAGGGTATTACACTTCTTAGCGGCCCGAACCTGTCTAAATCGCCTGCTTCCATGCGTTTTTTCTCGTTGAGATCCCACATATCAAGGGCTGAGAATTTCACCTTGCGTCCCCGGCCAAACCGGCAAAGGGGGACCTGCGCGGTCTCCCGGTGAGGAGTTTCACCCTCCGTCATCTGGCGCGCCAGGTAGGGGGCGCGCGCGTGTTTTTCTGAGCCCCCATCTCCTTTCGTGTGCGCCAAGCTTCGCCAGGTCAGCCCTATGACTGAAGAGGCAGTGGCGTACGATCGTTCTTTGAGCGCCAGCGGTGATGGCGGGGAGCAGAACCCGTGCCATCGGGCTCGCACCCCGTCGTCCCTCTCCCACCGGAACCTTGGGCGGGGGAAGGCGCCTGAGGAAGTCGAGGGATCCACGACCTCGCCGCCCACAGGCGATGGAGGAGGATGGTGAGGCGGAGTGCGTCGTCGCCTCACCTATGGTGATGGCTGCACGCCCCAGGGCGCGCTCCAAGCTGCGGGCGCGCTCTTGCGTCACCCGCTTGTCGTCCCCGATCCAGAGACCCCAGCCCAACGTTGGCTGGATGACGTGGCCAACCTGGTCATGACGGCACAGCAGCGCCTAGGCACCGGCAGGCGGTCTTCCTCCACTAGGACCTCTGGCGCTGCCACCGCCGGCTCTACATCGTCGAGGCGGAGGGCACGACGGGCGACGGCCGACACACGCCGTTCGTCCGTGGTTCCCTCGTCAATGCCTCCGACTCATGAAAATATGCATGGGGGGCCAGACGCCTGGCTCGATATCGAGTGCCGGCGCGACGTTCATCGCGTCGCCCATGCAACGGAAGGCGCCTCCTCCTCTGGGGCGCCGCTCCGTTCCGGTCACGGGGGCCGGCCCCCCGTGTCCCCGGTTGGTGGTGCCGGCTGTCGAGCCTTCATGGCGAGCCTTCGGAATGTCCGCCATCACCATCACCGAAAAATATGACGGAAGCGTCAATCCCGCTGAGTTTCTCCAGATCTACATGACTGGAATAGAAGCCGCGGGGGGTGACGACAGGGTCATGGCGAACTTCTTTCCCATGGCCCTAAAGGGCCAGGCGCGGGGTTGGCTAATGAACCTGCCACCCGCGTCGGTCCACTCCTGGGAGGATTTGTGCCAGCAGTTCACCAAGAACTTCCAAGGCACGTATCCGCGCCCAGGTGAAGAGGCGGACTTGCACGCGGTACAGCGGAGGGACGATGAGTCTCTTCGCTCGTACATCCAGCGGTTCTGTCAAGTGCGCAATACCATACCTTGCATCCCTGCACATGCGGTTATCTACGCATTCAGGGGGCGTGTGGCACAACCGCATGCTCGAAAAGATCGCCTCCAAGGAGCCCCAGACCACCGCGCAGCTTTTCGAGCTCACGGACCGTGTGGCTCGCAAGGAGGAGGCCTGGACCTGGAACTCCTCCGGCTCTGTAGCGGCGTCTCCGGCTGCCCCCGAGTCCGCCGCTCGTTCAGGGCGGCGGGACAGGAGGAGGAAGAAAATGTTGGCCCGTTCCGACGACGAGGGTCACGTCCTCGCCGTCGAGGGCGCTTCGCGGGCCCCTCGAAAGGGGAGGCCCGTGGGCGACAAAAAGAAGGAGGCTGGCGCTCCCGGCTGGCAGGTGGTGCACTATGCACAACACCTCCCTCCACGACCTCGCCGACTGCCGCGTGGTCAAAAGCTTGGCCGAGCGAACGAGGAAGTGAGCGGAGGAGAGGAGGCAGGAACGCCGTGAGGGCAAGGCCCCGGCGACTTCCACCGGCAACCGGCGAAGTGAGGCCAAGCAGAAGGCCCCTGCTGAGTACGTCGACAATGGCGACGATGACCTGGGCTTTCAGGAGCCCGAGGCCATCGTCGCCACCGTTGATGGGGGAGCGTGCGCTCACGCTTCTCGCCGGAGCCTCAAGGCCATGAAGCGAGAGCTTTTGGCCGCGGTCCATACCCATGAGGCGACGCGGTGGGCGCGTTGGTCGGAGGTCACCCTTACCTTTGACCGGACCGACCACCCACCATGCGTTGCCCGGGGAGGACAGATCGCGATGGTGGTCTCCCCCACCATCTGCAATGTGAAGTTGAGGCGTGTCCTGATAGACGGTGGTGCAGCTCTCAACATCCTCTCCCCCGCGGCTTTTGATGCTATCAAGGCCCCGGGGATGGAGCTCCGGCCGTCCTAGCCGATCATCAACGTGACGCCGGGGCACACCTGGCCGCTAGGTCACATTGACCTCCCGGTCACCTTCGGTGGTCCCGCCAACTTCCGCACCGAGCGGGTGGACTTTGATGTGGCGGACCTTAATCTACCCTACAACGCGGTTGTGGGAAGGCCCGCGTTGGTGAAGTTCATGGCGGCCACCCACTACGCCTACCCGAGTTGAAGGCATACCTCGGTTCCCCCCCGATCCTGGTCGCCCCGGAGCCAGATGAGCCGTTGCTACTCTACTTGGCGGCAACCCCGCAGGTAGTCAGCGCGGCGTTGGTTGTGGAGCGCGACGAGGACAGCCCTTGGCTCGCGTGCCCCACCCTGTGTCGACCCGACCCGGGACAGAGAAGGGAGGAGAGGCCCCCAAGCTGGACGGCGGCCTAAGGCCCCTGACGATCGGATGTGGCCCTCTGCCCACTCGTCCAACGGCGCCGGACGCCCCCGACCCCCAGGAAGGCCCCGAGGCCACTGCGGGAAGGCCGCACCCGACGCCCTCTGACCCCGAGGTCGTCGGCACAGAAGCCGAGTGGGCCCAGCAAGGCCCCTCGGAGGACGAGCGCCCCAGGAACGGTGCCCTCAACGAAGAGGACAGGCCCCGCCGGAAGGTGCAGCGGCCCGTCTACTTTGTTAGTGAGGTGCTGCGGGACGCCAAGACCCGATACCCTCAGGCCCAGAAGATGCTCTACGCGATTCTGATGGCCTCGAGGAAGCTGCGCCATTATTTCCAGGCGCATCGGGTCACGGTGGTCACGTCCTACCCCCTCGGCCAAATCTTGCGCAACCGAGAAGGTACTGGATGGGTGGTAAAATGGGCAATCGAACTCTCCGAATTTGACTTGCGCTTTGAACCACGCCACGCGATCAAGAGCCAGGCCCTCACCGACTTCGTGGCGGAGTGGAGCCCAACTCCCGAGCCCGATCTCGGACTCTCCGCTCCCGAGGCCAACATGAGCCCCTCGCAGCTGCCTCACGCCGCCTATAGGGTGATGCAGTTCGACGGCTCCCTGGCCCTTCAGGGCACCGGCGCGGGGGTCACCTTGACCTCGCCGAGCGGAGACGTCCTCAGATATCTGGTTCGCCTAGATTTCTGGGCAACCAACAATATGGCGGAGTACGAGGGACTCCTTGCGGGACTCAGAGTGGCGGCCGGAATGGGGATCCGCCGCCTCCTGGTTCTAGGCGACTCCCAGTTGGTCGTTATCAGGTCTCCAAGGAGTACCGGTGCTCCGACCCGCAGAAGGACGCCTACGTCCGTGAGGTGCGGCGTATGGAGCGCCATTTCGACGGGTTAGAACTTCGGCACGTGCCCAGACGGGATAACGCGGTCGCCGATGAACTCTCGAGGCTCGCTTCATCGCGAGCCCCGACCACACCGGGCGCCTTTGAAGAAAGGCTGGCCTAGCCGTCGGCACGACCCGACCCCCTAGGGGAGACGGACGCGCCTGCGCGGCCCCCGAGGCCCGTCGGAGTCCAGGCCTGGGGACCCAGGGGGCCGAGCCCGGCCCCCCAAGATTGATCGCTTGGATGGCTGAGATCCAGGCGTTCCTCAAAGATCAGACTCTACCCGAGGACCGCGAAGGGAGTGAACGCGTCAATCGCATCTCCAAGCGCTACGTGCTGGTGGAAGGGACCCTCTACCGGCGCGGGGCCAATGGAGTCCTCCTGAAGTGCATTCCTCGGGAACAGGGCGTCGAGCTTCTTGTCGATGTCCATGAAGGCGAGTGCGGAGCCCACTCCGCCTCGCGCACCTTGGTTGGCAAGGCCTTTCGCCCGGGTTTCTATTGCCTGACGGTGCTCCACGATGCAGCTGACCTGGTCCGATGATGCAGGGCGTGCCAGTTTCACGCCAAGCAAACGCATCAGCCGGCTCAGGCCCTGCAGACCATACCTCTTTCATGGCCGTTTGCTGTCTGGGGACTGGACATCCTGGGTCCCATCAGGAAGGTCGCGGGCGGGTCCGAGTATCTGTATGTCGCAATCGACAAGTTCACTAAGTGGCCCGAGGCTTATCCGGTCATCAAGTTCGACAAGCACTCGGCGCTAAAATTGATCAGGGGCATCACTGCTCGGTTCGGGGTGCCTAACCGTATCATTACGGACAATGGCACCCAGTTCACCAGTGAGCTTTTCGACGACTACTGTGAAGACATGGGCATCAAGCTCTGTTTCGCCTCACCCGCCCACCCCAAAAGCAACGGCCAGGTGGAGCGCGCCAACGCGGCAATCCTCAAGGGCCTCAAGATCAAGACCTTCAACATCCTCAAGAAGAATGGCGACTCGTGGATCGAGGAGCTGCCAGCGGTGCTCTGGGCGAACCGAACCACTCCAAGCCGAGCGACAGGGGAAACGCCTTTCTTCCTCGTCTACGGCGCGGAGGCGGTCCTCCCATCCGAGCTCACCTTGAGGTCCCCTCGGGCCACCATGTATTGCGAGGCTGATCAAGATCAGCTTCGCCAAGACGACCTCGACTAC
This sequence comes from Oryza officinalis, assembly GCA_008326285.1. Taxonomy (NCBI): domain Eukaryota; kingdom Viridiplantae; phylum Streptophyta; class Magnoliopsida; order Poales; family Poaceae; genus Oryza; species Oryza officinalis. Next base: position 1,625,631 of record BDMV01000012.1, on the reverse strand, counting down.
CTGGAAGAGCGAAGGCGGCGCGCGGCCCTCCGAGCCGCGCGCTACCAGCAAAGCCTGCGGCGCTACCATCAACGCCATGTCCAGGCCCGATCACTCTGCGTCGACGATCTCGTCCTACGTCGCGTCCAAACGCGTGCTGGACTGAGCAAACTCTCACCAATGTGGGAGGGTCCGTATCGAGTGATCGGCGTTCCCCGGCCGGGCTCGGTTCGATTGGCCACGGGCGACGGCACAGAGCTGCCTAACCCGTGGAACATCGAGCATCTTCGCTGCTTCTACCCATAAGGGGGTCGGGTGTCGTACCTCGGGCTCAGGCCAACCCCGCGCCCCCCTCGGGCACGCAGGGTTGGCCGGGGGCTCCCACATGCACATACTTGTTTAATTCTTTCCTAGCATTTCAATAACAAGCATTTTCAATTTCCTAAGGACCGCGCATGTGTTATCGTTTCCTTTTGAAAAGTCTTGACTTGAGTCAGTCTGCTCGTGCTCGACCTTGCCCTCAGCAGCCCGGGTCGTCTAACACTGCCAAACGGGGCCCAGAACCGAGCCGTGCTCCGGGGCGCGGTGAACTCCGGGGGGGAATCGGCAATGGCCCACAATCGGGTCCCCATAACCCTCGGTCACCGCGCTCCCAGCCTGGCCAGTCTCGACATGCGGATCTCCCCAGGCACTAGCTCCGACCAGCGCCGCTTGAGGCTGGGGCCCGAGCACGAGCCCTCGCTCAAGCCAAGATGCAAAATGATCGCGACACAGACCATCCTTATCACGCGCATATAGCAAGCATAGCTAACATAGAAATTAAAATCTTATTTGATTGCAGATAAAATGAAGCTAGTTTGTACAAGCATTGGCTCAAAGGCCTCAGAAGATGAAGGAATAAAAAATTAAGATACACGGGGGCCCGGGGGCTTACTCCGACGCGCCCGGGTCGTCGGCCTCGCCGTCGCTGACGTCGTCGGCACCATCGTCGCCGTCCTCCTCCTCGTCGGAGTCGAGGGCGAAGACGAGCCGAGGGGCCGTCCCCTCGAAGCCGTGGACAATTTGATCGGCGGCATCCTGGACTTGGGCGCGCGCGTTCTCCTCGGTTCCGAGAGGGAACTCTTCCAGCGCTGTCCACGGGGAGAAGTCGGGGTCCCGGGCTTGGTAGCTCGCCAGCACGATCTCCACCGCTCCCCGGGCCAGGTCCCTTGAGGAAGACTTGACCATCTCCTCGATCTCCTCGGGGAGCCTCTCAAGGTCCCCGGCCATCTCCGAGAGGCGCTGGGCGAGGCCCCCCCGGTTGGCGGCGTACTTTGCGTACCGCCCGCTTCAGATGCCCGCCTAACGCCCAGCGTGGTCGAGGCGGGAGACGGCGTCCCGAAGCATGCCGGGCCCCACCTCGTTCGCCAGCCGGAGGGCCTCAACCTCCCCGGCGGACGAGTCCAGGGCGCCCTGCAGCTCGGCGATGGTGTGCTCAGCGGCTGTGAGGCGGGCGGCCAGATCGCCGTGGCCTGCGGCCACCCGGCCACTGCGTGCCTACGCGTCCAGCTCCCTCGCCCGCGCCTCGAGTTCAGAGGCCCGCTGGTTCAGCGCGTCCCTCTCGGTGCAGGCGCTTTCCAGATTGCGGCGCCCCTACTCCTCCCGCGCTGCCTCGCGGAGGAGCAGACTGTCCGCCTGCCGCGGCGCCGCAGCCTCGGCCTCCTCGAGGGCTCGCCCCCGCTCGGCGAGCACGTCTTCGCGGAGGCGGAGTGCGGACTCCTGCTCAGCGGAGGCAGCCTCGTGCGCCGCCAGCGTCGCCTCCCGTGTGGCGGCGGCGGTCTCGCGTGCCGCCAGCGCTGCCTCCTTCGCGTCCAGGGCGTGGGCGCGCTCCTCCAGCGCCTCCAGCTCCCGGGCGCGGAGGTCAAGGGCCTCGGCCCGCCAGTGCGCGGCGGCCTCTTGCACGAGCAAGCGCGAGGCCCGCCCCCCTGTCGGCCCCTGATTTTATAGCACAGGAAACCATATGTGTTTACAAATACCAACTCCCTGGATCGGTAGGTTGGTATACACACATTACAACTCTGGTACACATAGTCTGCATCGCATAGTCTTACAATACCAAATATTACATGGGAACCCGAGTAGGTTCTAATAGGCCGTGTCTGACCGGATACAATACCAAATAACATAGGATAGCGGAAGCGAGGCTGCGGCGGTCCATCTATACTCCACAGGCATCAACTGGGGATTAGTCCCTATGGTTCCTCCGTACCATCCCCCTCCTCAGGGATCAGTTCGACTGGCATGTCCTCATCATCAAGAGCTAAAAGGGTAGAAATATGCAAGGGTGAGTACCAACCGTACTCAGCAAGTCACCACTATAGAAATGCAACCAATGCATATAGGGATCCAAGGCAGGTTTTAGTTTATTTGCGTAAAGCCAGTTTTCACAAGTTATTTTACAAGCCTATGGCCTAGCAGTTTTAACCATGAAAAGAATTGCCGCTATGTAAAGGTTGTCATTAATTAGAAGTTCCTTCATCACAATGTAACCTTCCCACGCATGGGGCAAGGTCACTCATGTTGTATTTATCCCAACTTCTTCTAACCAAATTAAAACATGTGAGTCTAGTCAAGAGTAATACAAGTCCCGGCGCTCATTAACCGCGAGCACGGCTATTCGAATAGTTTAATTTACTCACACTGCAGTGGATGTACGCCTTTAATCCCACACTCCGTGACTCACCCAACACATGAGACTTGTCACGGCCCGGTTTTTCAGTTACCCTCGCATGGCGGCACCCGCTCCAAGGACTATGAATCCCCATTGCACCCCCGGCGCCACATTCCTACCTCGAGCCGGTTGTGAGGGGAGTCCTGGCGCTCCCGAGATTGAAGGTTACATCATACATATATAAAGCTTGACGTCATTAAACCACACACTTCCACATTTCCATACCGATATCCAGAACCTACCATGTCTGGGGTGCCACCCCACGAGAATAACCTAGTCCACCGGGTCTAACCCCACTCAAGAAGTGTGGTCGTACTCGGTTCGTTTCCTGCTTAGCTTCTTGACTCGGTCCTTAACTGACCAGGGTCGGCGGCTTACCGTTCCCAGAACCACCCATATTCTATCCGTGCCGCCCCAGTCGAAATCACTTTTGTTTAATTGAGTTTTTGGGTTTTCACAAAGGTTTTCATGCTGTGGGTGGCGCTCATGTCTCCACCCGATCTCTATCAATCACTCCCATCGAGTGATCAGTGTAACCACATCCACATATCCCACATATGGAGTGTATAACGTCTATGTAAGCAGGGCTAAGCAGTGAGTAAATAATCACGCGTAAAGTAATATACTCAGGTAACAAAGGTGTGTAAATACATAAGGATAAACAATATCAAAGGTAAGGCTTTAAGCAAATGTGGGTACGCGTTTTATAATTAGCATGCAATTTTATTTGCAATCAACACATTTATAAAAATAGGATCAACATGTTCGAGGAAGGGGGCGTAGTGACTTGCCTTGCTCACTTGAGGGTTCGTTAACAATTGGCTCAATTTCCTCCTCGCAGATATACCCTGTCCGGTCGAATAATAACGTCACGAACTACTCGCTAACACAAAAAAGAGCCAAAAATTCCAAAAAGGAAAATAACCCAACCAGTGCCATTGCGTAGATCTTGATTTTTGAAAGATTTTGACGAAAGTTTCGTTCAACTCTGACTTAAAATGAGGGAGACACGGGTTTGGAGGATTAATGGATTTTCTGAAATACGGAAATGAATTTATTAAATTGGAAAGGAATATTCCCAAGAATATTCCTTGGCTGTGATGTTGAGAGGGACGAATGTTGGACTTCCTTTTGTGAAGGCTTGGGCTTTAGCCCAGAGATGAAGGAGGTCGGGTAGGGACCTTATATAGACTTTTGGATAAGGGCCTGGGTGAGTGGAGGGATATGCATTAGACTTTGGTGAGGAGGGAGGTTGTTGGTGGGCTTTGGCCCGGAGGATGCAATTTAGACTTTTCAGGTCCATTCTTGGGCTTGGCCCGAGGAAAACAAGGGGATGTTTTGTGGACTTATGTGGAGGACTTTATGGTCTTGGCCCAAGGGACAAGAGGGATATATGTAGACTTTTGGATAGATTGCAAGGCCGGTTGGCCCAATGAAGTAGAGGAGCTTTTATAGACTTTTTAGAGAATTTCGTGGGCTTAGGCCGACCACGAGAGGAAGGCAATGTAGACTTTTTGGAAGGCTTTATGGGCTTCGGGCCGACAAAGCAGAGGAAGGCGATATAGACTTTTTCCAAGTCTTCGGTCAATGGGGCCCGCGGGGAGAGAATAAAATATGGGGCCCACTAGTGGGCCTGACACGGTGTGGCGGCGGCGCGTCGGCATGGCGTGGCCGAGGCCCGTGTCCAGGAGGTGGCCGGGCGCAGGCCGACGCGCGGGCGCGGAGGCTCCGGTCGGCGCGGTGACTTGGCCGACGCCCGCGGCAGCGAGGAGGTCGGCTGAGGCAGCTCGGCCTGAACTGGGCCACGGCATTGGCCGGGCGTGACGCGGTACTGCCAGGACAACGTCGGCCGGGGGCTCGACCGAACGACGGATGCATATACATACACACGGCTAGCTAGTTGCATGCATGTGGGTTGCTTGCATGGATGCATATGCATACACACGGTTAGCTAGTTGCATGCATGTGGGTTGCTTGCATGCATGCATATGCATACACACGGTTAGCTAGTTGCATGCATGTGGGTTGCTTGCATGCATGCATATGCATACACACGACTAGCTAGTTGCATGCATGTGGGCTACTTGCATGCATGCATGCACACGTTCGGCCCGCTAGCTATATGGCGTATGCACGGCCGGCTGTGATGCGGCGATCGCTGCGAAGGACGGTCGCGCAAGGAATGGTTACGGTGTCACGTCTCACGACGCCACCGTGCGACGGTAGACGAGAAATGCGGTAAGGAAACGAAAGCAAGAGGAAGGGCAGGAGGGGAGCTCACCTTGCGGCAGCCGGGTAGCGGCGTACCGACCGACGGTCCTCGCACGAACTACGGTCGTCGAGGTACTGCCTGGGGCCGGTCGACCCGCGGATCGTCCTCGCCCACCACGTGTTCGCTCGGCAACAAACGAACACACAGCGTTAAGGAATAAATGTTAGCGGATTAGTGCAAGTTAGGTGTCAGGGGTCAGCGAGTTAGAAGTCAGCGGGTTAGTGAGTTAGAAGTCAGCGGGTTAGTGAGTTAGAAGTCAGCGGGTCAGATGTTAGGGATTAGCCGTTCGATAAGTCAGTCGTTCTCGGGTTCAAATGACGGCGCGGCGGCCTATCCGTCCTCTTGCTCAACTGAGGCCCAGCCGAAACCGGCCGCGGCGGAGCAAGCGGAGAGATGGCGGCGTGTGCGCGGAAGGGTGTGACTGAAGAGAAAGAAAGCCAGGAGGAGGAGAAAAGAGGATGGAAAGGGACGGGTTGCATACTGGCTATGGTTGCCCTTATATAGGCTTCACCGCACGAGCTCGTCTTAAATGGCCATGAAGACAGGGACGGGGCAGTTGCAGCGGCCGCGCGGGTTGGCGCGTATACTGCATAGGCTGTTGCATGCATGCTAGCTTGGGCTCGACTAGCTGCTTGCATGCAGGCATACGCATAGCTAGCTAGTTGCATGGTGCTTGCTCGTGGCTGGCTTGCCTGCATGCACGCGCATGCACAACTAGCTTGCTGCATGGCTCGCGGCGGTGCGAGGTGGGGCCGGATGCGTATGGAATGGATGGCAAGCTCGCCGGTGAGACAGGAGCGGAAGGCGACAGCCGGTGATGTCGTAGCGGCCTCGTCGTAGCGGCGCGGCGTGCGGCGACGTCGTCGCCGAAAATAGTATGGGGGAAAATTAGACTTTTCTCTTTTCCAACCTAATAGGAATGAAAAGGGCTTGGGGAGGTAACATGGACTTTTTCCAGAAAAAGCCCAGCAACAAGAAGGCCATAGTAGAGGGAGCTTCCGTGGACTTTTTGGAGTTAAACTAATTTTGGTTAGAGTGAAAATCCTGGGACAAAGACCAGAAGATCAGAGGAGTAGAAAAATTGGTAAATTTCAATAAAAGTTTGGCACTGGCATAAAACAAAGAAACTGTCGGCATGATGCAAAAATTTAAACATGAAACAGAAATGATTTTTGATCGGTGTATTTTTATTTAGGAATTTCCCCAGGGTGTTACACCCCCGAGCGTAGTGAGGCGCTCCTCCAGCGCCATAGTGCGGGCCTCTAGGGCCTCCTCGCGCTGGCGGGTCGCCGCCTCGATCTCCGTCGCCCGCCGCTCCTGGGCAGCAGCGACGTCGAGAACTCACGGGCGGCGTCGAGCTTCTCCTCCAGCTCCGCCACCCGGCTCCCGTATTCGAGGCGGAAGTCGTCCCGCGCCCCGTCGAGCACGGCGGTGGCAATGAGGGCAGACTCCCGCTCCTCCTCCACTTCCCGGGCGATCTCCGCCAGGGTCCTGCGGCGAGCCTCGAGCTGCGAGGTGTGCAGGTTGTGCGCCTTACGGCCGGCCTCCACCATGGCCTCCATGGAGCGCCGTCCCTCCTTGACGTGCGCCCACGCCACGTCGATTTCTGCCCGCTCCGCCTGCAGGGCCTGCATTTGGGCGCTTAGCCCGTCCAGCACCATGCTGTTGGCCGTGGCCAAGGCCTGTAGGAGGGGCTCCGCGCTCAGTGGGGCGGCGGAGGAAAGGGGGGAAGGCCACCTCGGTGGTGGTGAAGCATGGCTTGGCTCGCCGATCGGTGCGTTGGCCTCGGGGGCCTTTCCCGAGGCCGGCTCATCCGGAGCGCCGCCTGGGGCGTCGGGCCCCGGGTGCGCCCCCTCGACATCATCACAGGCGCCCTTGGTGGCAGCCTCCACCTCGGGCGCAGTCGGGTCGGGGACCTGGGTGGCAGCCTCGGCCGCCGGCGCCTCGTGCGCGCGCGCCGCCTTTGCCTCTCGGGCAGCCTCCTCGGCCCGGCAGACCCTGGCCGCCTCCCGAGCAGCCTCCTCGGCCTGGCGGACTCGGGCCGCCTCCCGAGCAGCCTCTTGAGCTTCCCGTAGACGGCCTGCGGCTTCCTGCAGGTCGGCCTCCCGCCTCCGAGCCTCTGCGGTCGCAGTCTCCCCGGCCTCGGGCCGGCCGGCCTTGGAGTGACGCGTGGAGCGGGACGGGATCTCGCTAAGGCAGAAGAAAAACACAAAACAGAAAGAGATAAGTAAAGATGAGCCGTGGGGGTTTGGGAATAAGAGTGTGGCCACTGTGGGTGAGAGGTCAAACCTGCGGGGTGGCCGGCTGAACGACCACTTTGGGGGCGTGATGAGGCTTCCCCTGCACGGCTCGGTTTCCCCCATCTTGCGGAGCCGCTTCTTCTTCCGCTCCCCCTCGGGCTGGGGCGTCGGTGCGGCGTCCTCTGGGCGCCTGGCGCTGACGCGCACCGCCCCGCCCCCTCGGGGAGGAGATGGGGGAGGGGTCGCCTCCTGCTTCCTCTTTCCCTTGGCGTCGGCAGGGCGGCTACCCCCCGGGCCCCCGCCGCGGGGCCCAGAAGCATGGCCCCCTCCGAGGGTAGATTGATCCCCTCTGCGGCTGCCACCCGTGCCATCATGGCCTCGGGGGGGCGATCCCCCGACGCCCTGACCACCTGCATGATGGCCAGGATGTTGGCGCGCTCTGGGTCACTGCAGAGGGGAAGGATCCCCCGAGGGATGAGGGACGACTCCACGGAGCTATGGTTTAGCACCCGTTGGACCACCATCCTGAAGTCCTCGGGGTCTCAATCCCACTTGCGCCCCTGGTGGGTCCTCAGGAGATCCTCGGTCTCGGTGTACTCCCAGGCGCCCCGGGCGCGTCGCCGGAGTGGCGCGATCCGGCGGCGGAGGTAGTCGCCGAACACCATGGCCCCAGTGAGCCCCTGGGTTTGCAGGCCCACCAGGCGGTCTAGGACGGCATCCTAGCCATCCCCCGGATCCACCGTCGCCCGCCAGCTTGGCGCCTGCACTGGGGGCTGGCTCGAGAGTCGGAGGCGCGCTTCGTCGGGGAGGGGGGTGTAGAACCAGTCGCTCTTCCAGTTGTCCCACTTCTTGCGAAGGACGCACGGGATGTAGCGGTTCAACACCTGCCCCCGCGCCTGGAAGTAGCAGCCACCGACCACCATCGGCGGCGATACCGGCTGCACGGTGAAGAACCACCGAAACAGCCGAAGGGATGGGCGCACCCCGATGAACATCTCGCACAGGTGTGCGAAGATGGCCCGCGTCATCACTGCGTTGGGGGTGAGGTGCGCCATCTGGAGGCCGTAGAACTCCAGAACATCCATGAAGAATGTGGAGAATGGCGGGATCAAGCCCGCCATGGCGAAGGAGAGAAAGAAGACGGACCGCTCCGGGTAGTGCGGCGCCGGGCGTCCCTCGCCCAGCGCGACCACCTCCCGGGTGGCAGATTCCGGCATGAACCGGCGCGGCAGCCCGGCCTGCCTCTCGCTGGTGATGCGAGAAGGCGGCAGCACGCTGCCGTCAAGCGGCGCGGAGCTCCACGTCATGGCGCCGGCCGGGGGGGAGCTTGAGAACGAGAGCGCGTGGCTAGAGTAAGGCGAGAGAAACAGAGAGCTAGAGCACGGATGGCAAAGACAAGGAAAAAGTGGCGAGAGGAAGGAAACGAATCCCTTCCTCGGCGCCTTTTATGCCCTTGCCTCCGTCACGCTCGGCTCCTCGTTTCCCGCGCCCACTTCCTTGCCCCCTCGTTTCTCGCGCCCACGCCTCCACTAACCCTACTCGCCCGCTTACGGCGCACGCATCAGTTGTGCGACCGTGGCGGTTGAGGAGGGGCAGATCATGTGCGCATTAATCGTGCTCGGTTACCGCAAAAAGTGCCATCATCACATCCCCAGGAGAAACGGACCGACGTGTCCTGATCTGCGCACTGCCTTGAGTAATGTTGCGGTTACAAGGAGACCGCTCATTAATGTCGACTGGCATTCTTCACCGATGTACGCGGCTCGCAACCGTAGGAGTCCTGCCTGTCACCAGGCCCGAGGCGTGGCGTCAAGCCTGGGTGCCCCCCCGGGTGTGGCTACCCAGGCGTAACGCCGGGGGCTACTGTCGGTGACATGGGACCAGGGGTGTCGAGACCAAAGGGAAGGGCGGCCACAGGGATCCACGTGGCCTGTTCCCCCGGAGGGGTCGGGCCTGAGGGTGACGTGGCGGCTGCCCTCCCGGTTTCCCCACGGGGTCGGGCCGCTCCTGTTTCTGCCCCGAGGGCTGGGGCGCCTCGACCCCCTGTGGTTTTGGTGCCACGTGCGTAGGTTAGGTGAGCATGACAGAGCTCACCTAACCACATTTATGGCGGTTTAGACGAGCGCACTACGCCACATTTAATGCGGCGTGGCGCGTGCATATCCGGTCCGTGACCGATCACAGTGAGTGACCGATCGCAGACCGGTCAGATCGCGGGTTAGGTGGCGCCAGGCGGCCTGCAGCACGCCTCGTCCCGTCCCGTTGGAATGATGAGAGCCCTCTGTCTCTCGTCTCTCAGCCGGAGTTGGCGTACCAACTCCTGGAGTTGGTATGTCAGCCCCGGTCAGATGCTTTCCCGATTCCGGCGCAGGCGAGACGAGAAAGTCGCCCGCCATTTAATGAAAGTTGAAACGAGCGTCCCCCGGTTGGGTCGACTGGCCGAGCAGAGGCATGCTGCGGCGTCCGTCAGAGGCTGCTTCCGGCAGTAGAATAGCCCTAAATGTAAAAGAATGTTTTCTTTCTTAGGCAGCTCGTGGCCCATGTGGTAGCCCCTTGCCATATAAAAGGAGGCCCAGGCCTAGGAGAGGGGAGGGAGGACTTTGGCTGACTCGGGCTGGGGGCTGGACTCTCTCTGGATTCCATCACACTCTCAGATCTACCAGAACACAGGAGTAGGGTATTACGCTTTTTAGCGGCCCTAACCTGTCTAAATCGCCTGCTTCCACACGTTTTTTCTCGCTGAGATCCCACAGATCAGGGGCTGAGAATTTCACCTTGCGCCCCCAGCCGAACCGGCAAAGGGGGACCTACGCGGTCTCCCGGTGAGGAGTTTCACCCTCCGTCAGTATGGATAGTTAACCAAAGTTGGATAAACCACCTTGGTCCTCCATGCGCCACAGTTTGCTTCAGCATCAGATCTTGAGTGGCAGTATGAAGTAGCCGATAGACAGCTCCTAGGAGATATCGGCCAAGAGGGATTTGTTTCTTATCAACCAGAGCTTGAGCTAAATGTTGGCAATTTAGAGTGGGGCCGCAGGTTGATCCACAGAAAACAAATCTTTCCAGCCATAATGTCAGGAAGGCCACGTGTTCCCTCTCTGAGACTGATCCTTGTTCCATATGCTCAGAAATGTACCCAGACCAGCCTCCAATCTTCTTGGTTTTCAACTTATGGTTGCTGCTTGTTAGGAGACTGAAGGGGTTGATCTCAGATTGGATGTCTAGTCCTGTCAGCAGCTTGACGTTAATCAGCGTTGGGGTCATCGGACCATGCCGGAATAGAAAAGTGTTCAAGGCGCTAGACCAGAAATAGGTGGCCGCTGACATAAGTGGTTCATTTTTCTTGGTATCGGCCAGGGACAGAGTGATGCATTGGCCGATTCCTATTTCGTCCCAGTGAACCTGCTTGGTTGCAGCAATCCTCTTGTGCCCGGTTCTGTAGCCATTGAGCTTTGATGGCCAGGATCTGAAAGTGTGCTTCCAAGAAGAAACATTGGGCTTAGCTTGTTTAAAAGGAACTCTGTTGGTCTCTGCGTTTATCAGCCACGTTGGGTCACAGTTGCCCATGGGGCCTAGAAGGAACCGGTGGGATTTGTCGTTGGTAGGGATTAAGATTTGATTTTTGAAGACCTATGGCATATGAATAGTGATATAAGGTAATGACCCGGGGGGCAAAAGCAGAAACCCTAGTTTGAAGAAATCGGCGAGAAAATGAAAATGTGGATTCAGAAAGGATTGACTCACCACGGGGATCTCGGAAGCGTAGAACAGTGCGGAAGCCATTGTTGCTGTTGATGAGGTCGCTGTTGAAGGGGTCGATACCAGGGAGACGCCGGGGAGTCGCCGGAATTGCAAGGCGCAGGGGGCTGGACGAGGAATTGCACAAGGAAATCGGCGGCAAGTTATGAGCCTGGATCTGCGCGGTTTTCAGACAAACCCTAGCAAAGAAGTCGATGGGTTCTTCGGAGCTAATTCCGCCACATTATATAATGAAGCGGAATTGGGGGGCATGTGTTAACAGCAGATTTTCGTAATCAGCTCGGAGAGGGAAGAGGAAACCGACGCGCAGAGAAGGGCTGGATTGGTGTCAGACCAAGTCTCGTATCGGACTCGGTAAGCGTATCGGACTGGGAGAGGTGCTACCAGGAAGAGCGTATCAGCCGATACGGATTCAATATGGTCATCGGCCGATAGAGGCTGGAAGTTGACAGAGTCAGCGTGGGCTTGGTTTGGGCTCGAGATAAACTTCAAGCTAGTTGCCAAATAGAGATAAGGCTCGGTTTTAGGCAATTGTATCTTGTAAATTAAGTAGGTTTAGATCTAATTTTTAGCAAGAGTCTGCCGCAAAGACTTATTTGTTAGTTAGAGATAAGATCGTGTCCTACACGGACCATGTTGTAATCTCGGGTATAAATATCCCGGTAGTTTGTACATAGAGACTCTCTCAATCAATCATACAATCAATCAAACACAATCTATTTTTGGCGCATCGCCAACCCTCGCAAGAGGTTAACTCTCGGCGAGTTCTTGCTTCCCCAGAGCAGAGGTAAGAACTCGTACCTGACGATCTACATCGTCGGGGCTAGCGTGTCGTTTTAGGCACGTTAAGCCCTGGCGATGTGATCGTCGTTTATCGTGTGTTGGATAATCTTGATGTGGTTTTCTAATTCTGTCTCGCCAGCGGCTAACTCGTTTTAGGGTTTATTGCCGACGATGATCGAATTAGCTTGCTCGTCTAGATTATCTAAGGCATCTACCATCTCCAAAAGCGATCGGCGACTTGATTTTCTTTGTGTTAATTCTCGATTTACACTCCGAGTTGCTATCGACCTTAGTCGTGTTTCGTGGTTTAACTCAAAGCCTGTTTTTCGATCGTAATTAAGGATAGCACCGGGGTTTCAGCCAGTCTTACCTAATGCATGTGATCATCTATGTTCTTCCATGTATTTGCCACTTATACAGGCGGATTGGTGAATATAAGTATATCGGTTACAGGGTATTCTTAGGATCTCTCTGTGATTGGTGTATTTATATTGGCCGATTGGCTTGTATAAGTTCGCACTAGAGTATTAGCTAGTGTATTTATCTTTGTGCAACCCTCATCGGCCGATTCCATTAAATTGTTATAAGCATATTAACATGGGCCGATGGGATTAGATTTATTTTGTCAGTTCCATCATATTATTACCTCAAGTAAGCCGATATAGCTTTGCCCTATTGGCTAGGCTCCCACGATGCAACATCAGCCTATCGGCCGATCGGCCATCGTTTCTAACATGGTTTACTTGTTTATTCTTGTTGATTGCAGATCAAATCAACTGGCACGCCCTACACGCACCTAGGCAAGCCATTGGACCTGCACTGGAGTTAAGCAGACCTCCCAGGCCGCCGTGGAAATGTGGAACCCGCTTTCTTGTTGGGCGGGTCGAAATTCTACGCCAACAGATATGGTGGACTGGAAGTTTCTTCAGCAAACCTGAAGAATGAAAGGCTTTTCGGAATTTTGGTGCAAATGGATAGAACAGTTAGTTACAGGGGGAAGCGTAGCAGTAAAAGTCAACAATGAGATAGGACAATACTTTCAAACAAAAAAAGGTTTGCAACACGATGATCCCCTTTCACCAATTTTATTCAATCTAATGGCGGATATGTTGGCAATTCTAATCAATAGATCGACTGAAAATGGGATGACAAGAGGGGTAGTGCCTAATTTGGTAGACAATGGGTTGTCAATTCTGCAATATGTAGATGATACCATTTTCTTTATGCAAAATGATGTTGAAGGTGCCAAAAATCTCAAAATGGTACTAAGTGCCAATGAGAAAGTATCAGGCTTAAAAATCAATTTTCATAAAAGTGAGATGTTCTTATACGGAAAAGCTAAGGTAATGGAAAGAGAGTGCTCTCTTCTGTTTGGGTGTAAGATGGGGTTCTACCCATTTAAGATACCTGTGCCTCCCAATGCACTATAAAAGACTTGCAAATAAAGATCGAAAGAAACTAGAGGATAGAATAAAAAAACTTTGTAGTTGGAAGGGAAAGCTTTTGTCAACAAGAGGAAGGTTAGTACTCAGCAATTTGGTGTTAAGCAGTCTAGCATTATATATGCTTTCTTTCTTCGCAATACCTAAAGGCATCTTAAAGAAATTGGACTATTATAGATCCAGATTTTTTTGACAATGTGATGAGCATAAGAGGAAGTACAGATTAGCCAAATGGAGTGTACTGTGCAAACCCAAGGAGTGTGGAGGTTTAGGAATCCAAAACCTAAGTGCATGCTTAGTAAATGGATCTTTAAGTTAATTAATGAAGATGAAATTTGGCAAAGTTTGCTTAGGAAAAAATACTTGGTAAGAAAAACCTTTCTTCAGGTTCAAAAACAACCAGGGAATTCTCATTTCTGGGCTAGTCTCCTTACACCTAAAGAATTATGGGGACACTTTAAGGTATACAATGAACAAGTAAGATTTTAGAAGGATCATTGGTTGGGAAACCAATCTCTTGAAAAAGAATTCCCTAATCTGTATAACTTGGTGCGAAATAAGAACGCAGTAGTGTAGGATCAAAGATGTCGACTAGAGAGGGGGTGAATAGGCGATTTAAAATTAAATGACACCTAATCAAAACTAACCTAAGTTGCTAGGCTTCATGAGGGACAAGTCTAAATAAGCAACTAAGTTATGTTTTGCAAACCTAGGGTGATAGTGGCTCAAGTATGTCTCTAGGAATGTAAATTTCATAAAAGTAAATGCAATAAGTAAAGGGACAAGAGACAAAGAAGTTTTTCACCGAGGTTCGAAAACTCGCCGGTTTCCTACGTCCCCGTTGAGGCGAGCCCAACTCCACCGCTCAACCACGAAGCCACCGTACGCCCCCTTCGTCAAGGGGTGGGCAAGATGGGAGCTGGCCCATGGAGAGGACTACCCAAGCCTCGATCACTAGGGTAGTTCTTCCTTCACTCCGAAGGTGGTGAACTCCAAACCACTCACAATCGGCACCGGGCCTCCTCCACAATCTCCTTGGAGAGGTCACCAGGCAAGCACCTCCACAAGCCGTCTAGAAGGCGGCAACCTCCAAGAGTAATAAGCGATGACCCGGCTTGGAGATGATCAAGTGCCACACTAGCTCAACAAGAAAGCAAATGCACTTGACTCTTGGCTAATCCACTCTCAACCACACTAAAGGACGAACAAAGGCTCAAGTGAGTGTGAGAGAAGTGCAAGGGGTGTATGCAATTGAAACAAGTGCCAAGAGAGCCCCTTTGTTGCAAATGGGGGGTATTTATACCCCAAGCCCCAAAAACTAGCCGTTGGGGACGAAATCCACCAACTCTGTGTATTGCCTGTCAGACCGCCGTTGTGTGGCCGGTCAGACCGGACTACTTTGCAACGGCTGGAAAACTAGCCGTTGGACTGTATTAAATGCACTGGGACTAGGGGGCCGGTCAGACTGGAGGCCAAATGGCCGGTCAGACCTCCCATGGCTCAGTCAGACTTCCATTGGCTCGGTCTGACCGGATGCGGCTCTAGCGGCTCTGGATCGCCAGACCAGAGGCGGCCATCCAGCCTCCAGCCGACCGGTCAGACCGGCAGCAAGTGGCCGGTCAGACCGCCAAGAAGGGCCGGTCAGACCGGCTAGTGTTCCACGGTTAGACCAGCGCAAAGGCCCGGTCAGACCGGATAGAGCACTTCAGTCAGACCGCCCAGGGACAGTCAACAGGAGAAAATTAAAGATGCAAACCAAGACTTAAGTGAAAATGACCTAATGTGGCATTTTGATCATCTCTTTGACTAGGTCATTATCCCCCTTGATAGTACGGCAAAGCTATAAATAAATTCTAGCAAATTTGATCGTCCAAACTCCTCGATCAATTAAAATAAAACCGCTAGTTTTACCGTCTTCAATCCTTTCGCTTTGCACCATCGAAAAAGGTCCTCGGTGATCATCCATGCACTCATATTGTGTGATCCTAACTCAAATATTTGTAACTCAAAAGAATCGTTAGTCCACAATTAGCGCTTGTCATTAATTACCAAAACAAACAACGGGGGCCTAGATGCTTCAATCTCCCCCTTTTTGGTAATTGATGACAAACACCTCAAACAAATATAATCACAATGAAATACATGGATACAATTCGCAATGAAAGGAAAAAGCTCCCCCTAAACATGTGCATAACAATCACAAGGGTCAAATAAATGACATAGGAACTTTACACTATACTTTGCACATTTCAACATAGCATGTCACAAATAAAACAAGGATTGGATGAACACCACACATAAATCTCATACAAGCATAGGATGATCACAAAAGAATATCACAAAGACAATAATCATCCATCATAGCATAGAGATCACAAGATGTCCATAAAACCATCAAGGCATATAGAGTTCATCCAAGGATCATCCAACCCACAAGAAAAAAAAATCTCTAAGCTATTACAAGACCACAAAGGGCCTAAATCTCACAAGATTTGAACACAACGATAAAAACACTCAAGATAGATAATAGTAGCTCATTACATATAAATATCCCTCCACCTTAGCCTAATAGAAAGAGGACTAACCTCACTAAATCTAGTCTCATCCCACCTAAGATAAAAGAAGTCATTTCTTCTCCCCTTTTGGCATCAAGGACCAAAAAGCTTCACTCTTGAGAAGGTGAAGGAGGACGGGAAATAGGATAGTGAGATGGACCGGAGGGACCACGGCGTCGAGAGAATACATAGGCATGAGAGTTCTCCAAGGTAGTCATACGCCGGTCCAAAGTACTCATGTGCTGAGATATCCTGCCAACCTCAGATCTTATGCCCCTCACATCCTCATACATGGCCTCATGCCCGGTAGATAATCTCTGAATGCTATCACTTAGGGCATTGATGGCCCCAATCACCGGGTTGAAGTAGTCATGTGGAGGCATCCCAAAATATGCATATGAAGGAGTGAAGTACTCATCGATACCTTGAGGAGGAGGAGGTGCTGAGCTCGAGCTTGCTCCATGATGAAATATGGGCTGTCTCATCCCAGGAACACGGGGGGTGCCAAGCTGAAGTCGAGGCTTGTACTGCTTGTGCTCCTTAAGATTGTTCCCGGCACTCCCAAGCTTCTCTTGAATCAATTTCATGATGTAGGGCGCATAGTAGATACCTTGACCAAAAGTGCCCTTGGATATAGCAATCTCTTGCATCATGAGATTCACCACATTAAACTGACGACCCTGAAGGATGGCATCAATCACATGCCAAGCCACCCCCCTGATTTCATCATTATTCCCACACCGAGGGAGGATGATGGCTCTCACAATTCTGTTCACAACACTATGGATAGTCATCAACCCTGTAACTTTCCCATAAGTGTGCTGCCCTCCATCTTCATAGAACTATGCTAGGTCATCAATGGAGAACGGGTTGTGGGCGCGCTCCTCATGCAGATCATCCCCAAAATCAAACCGAATGTTGAGCAACCTCCAGAACTGCCTCCTAGAGATAGTGCACTGGAGGGTGTTTGACATCCACTTCATCTCAGAATAATCTCCAGCAACCCATACTGTAGCATAGAACTGGCGAATTAAGTCTTCATCATAGTCTTGCTTGAGGGTAGCAATACGGTCAATGCCAACAGCCTTGAATAGATCTTGCAAGTTCTCAAACTCTGGGGTCTCATTTATGTTCCTCCAAGAAATCCACTTTTGTTCAGCAAAGGCCTTTCTTCTGTAAATCTGCTCATACACAGTCTTCTGGAAAGCTGTGTGAAAGCGGGGATCTGTGGTGTCTCTAGGCCTCTTGAACTGATCATGATGTCGCAATATAGTGTATTGAGTGGGATTCCTAATGTTCAGCACAAACTGGATGGAGGGATCTATCTCCATGTCATCTCCACTTCCTTCCTCCTCACTCTCACTACCATCTCCATCTCCACTTTCCTCTTCCTCTTCTTGCTGTTCTTCATCCACTTCTTGCTCTTCTTCCTCACTTTGAGCATATTGTTCTTCACTAGACTCCTCATGCTCGCTCTCTGATTCTTGCACTTGAGCTTGACGGCCATGGCGAGTGCGAGGAGGCATCTCTGAATCCAAAAGGGCAAAAAATAGGATATTAGCAACTATTTAGAGAGCACTTGAATATGTGGAAGAAGAGGTGTTCACTGCCTGTCAAGGATGGTCAGACCGCTAGACAACGGCCGGTCAGACCGACGGCATCAAGCCGGTCAGACCGCCGCATGAGGCCGGTCAGACCACCCATGGCAGGGAGCTCAAACACACAAACTTTCCACAAACACAAAGTGTATCTAAACATGCTAGGACCAATGTTTGCACAAGATTATGAGCAAGAACAACAAAGGATAGGTCTATTTCATCAATAATTGATTTAGAGAGAGGAACTACCCTTAACCCTAGAGATTGAAATAGACCGATTTGATGTGCACAAGATGGAAAGAGAGTGATTACCGGTTGAAAGGAGTTGAATTACACCAAGAAACTACCCTCTATTGGTGCAAATAGAAGACACCTCTTCCTTCACCTAGGGTTCCATGCCATGGATAACAAAGTCAACAAAAACGCGAAATAATCCATGAAATAGAGAAAGGAAGCGGAGGAGAATCACTTACGGTGTGACCAGAGTGATTTTGACGGTTGAACCGGAGGGATTTTGTGGAGAGAGGTGGCTAGGGCTTGAGGGGAGAGAGAGAGGGTCCTTTTTCGGGTAGGAGAAGTGAGAGGATGAGAAGGAGAGAAGGGGTCGAGTAGAAGAAGAAAGGGGTAAAAACCCTGGGCCCACCTGACATGCCGGTCAGACCGCCTCACCCGGCCGGTCAGACCGCGCATATCGCGCCGGTCAGACCGCCAGGCCCCCTGCCGGCTGTGCACAGCCCTTGCACAAGCCGGCAACCCCCACACAATAAAATCCAATAAAATTTAAATTTGGAGCAATTGTGAAATGTATGAGTTGAAATATTGTTAACCATGCATAATAATTGAAAATTATGATGATTTGCAACTTAACTTACTTAAGTGCTAGGAGGTGACCTATTATGGTCTATAGGGGTTTTTGAGCCAATTTGATTTTCAAACAACTTTTGAAGTAATTGGTTTTTTGAATATGATTTGAATACCAAAAACATTTGAAAAGGTCTTCTCTACCAACTTTGTTTTGGCACTTTTCTCAAAATCCTTCTCAAACTCATTTTGGAGGTAAAGCTCATTTTGACCAAAACTAAGAATCTAGTTTCTTCAAAAGAGGACCAAAAGGTCATTTTCAATCAAACTTCATTTTTCTTGCAATGTGAGGCTTGGAAAATACATAGGGAACCTTTTCAAACCTTTTCCAAGAGATAGTTTTGAAATTACTTTGATTTTCCAAAAATTTTGACTAATGTTGACTTGGGCATTTTGAAAACTCCACTAGCACTTGTATTTGATTGGTTCACACCTAAGGAGTAGTAGAGCACATGTAGAAGTGCAATACTCCCCCTTAATGTGACAAGCTCCATTTTCGCAAAGAAGAGCCAAATAGCAATAAATCCCAAGCATAAAAGCAAAAAGCAAGCAATTAGGCAATATGAACAAAAAAAACAACCATGGTGCATGATCTCAAGCAACATTTGAGAATTCTATGACATTTAACTCATTCCTCAACTTGCAAAAGCGGGTTTCATCAAGAGGCTTGGTAAAGATGTCGGCTAGTTGATCTTCGGTTCTTATGTGGCTAATGACTATGTCACTTTTGGCAACATGGTCTCTTAGGAAGTGGTGGCGAATGTCAATATGCTTGGTTCTAGAGTGTTGGACCGGGTTGTTTGCTATCTTTATGGCATTATCATTGTCACATAGGAGTGGGGTTTTGGTGAAGGTAATGCCATAGTCCAACATGGTTTGTTTCATCCAAAGCAATTGGGCACAACAACTACCCGCCGAAACATATTCCGCCTCGGCGGTAGAGAGGGCTATGGAGTTTTGTTTCTTGGATGACCATGACACAAGGGATCTACCAAGCAATTGGCAACTACCGGATGTACTCTTTCTATCCACTTTGCAACCGCCATAATCTGAATCAGAATAACCAACTAGCTTGAACTTAGCAACTTTTGGGTACCACAAGCCAATAGTTGAGGAATGCTTTAAATATCTAAGAATCCTTTTCACGGCCACTAAGTGACACTCCTTGGGGGCGGCTTGAAACCGTGCACACATGCAAACACTAAACATGATATCTGGCCTAGATGCGGTAAGATAAAGCAAGGTACCAATCATAGAGTGATAAAGCTTTAAATCTACTGGTTTACCTCCCTCATCAAGGTCGAGGTGGCCATTTGTTGCCATTAGAGTCTTGATGGGCTTTGCATCCTCCAAGCCAAACCTCTTGAGTAAATCCTTGACGTACTTGGTTTGGCTCACAAAGGTCTCATCCTTGAGTTGCTTGATTTGTAGTCCAAGGAAGAAGCTCAACTCTCCAATCACAGACATCTCAAATTCCCTAGACATCATATCACCAAATTCTTTGCAAAAATCTTCATTAGTAGAACCGAATATGATGTCACCAACATAAATTTGACACACAAAGAAATCATCACCAATAATTTTAGTGAAAAGAGTTGTGTCAACTTTACCAATTTTAAAACCCTTTGATAAAAGAAAATCTCTCAATCTTTCATACCAAGCTCTAGGAGCTTATTTCAAGCCATAGAGAGTTTTTGAGAGTTTGTAAACATGGTTCGGATTTTTAGGATCTTCAAAACCGGGTGATTGCTCAACAAAGACAAGTTCGGCAATTTCACCATTTAGGAAATCACTTTTCACATCCATTTGAAAAAGCTTTATATCAAAGCATAATGCAAATGCAAATAGGATGCGAATGGCTTCAAGCCTTGCCATGGGGGCAAAGGTTTCACCAAAATCCAAACCTTCAACTTTTGTGAAACCTTGAGCCACCAATCTTGCTTTGTTCGTTACCACCAACCCGTTCTCATCTTGCTTGTTCCTAAAAACCTACTTTGTCCCTATGACATTGTGGTCTCTAGGTCTTTCAACCAAAGTCCACACCTTGTTTCTTGCAAAGTTGTTGAGCTCTTCATGCATAGCATTTATCCAATCCGGATCACCAAGAGCTTCATCTACATGTTTTGGCTCAAGACAAGAAACAAAAGACTAATGCTCACAAATCGAAGCGACACGAGATCGAGTTTGAACACCCTTACTTGATCAATTGGGTGATCCTTGGAGAGAGCGTTGGGAATTCTTGGCGGCATAGGTGCATCTTGTGCCTTGTCCTCCTCCACATCAACTTGAGCTTGGCTTGGCGTAGCGGAAGTAGTTTTCTCAACTTGAGTGGAGGTGGAAGGCTTGTCTTCCACTTCAACGGGCTTGATGTCTCCAATAGACATGTTCTTCATTGCCCTCATCAAGCCCTCAACACCTACATCATCCAAATTCTCGTGCCCCTCTTGGGAGCCATTAGTTTCATCAAATTGAACATCGGCGGTTTCTTCCACAATACCTTTGTTCTTGTTGTAGACCTGGTATGCCTTGCTATTGGAGGCATAACCTAGAAGAAACCCTTCATCACACCGACTTTCAAATTTGGTTAGTCTAATATCTTTTCGATAAATATAGCATTTGCAACCAAAAACTCGAAAATAAGCAACATTAGGCTTTCTCCCAACAATTAGCTCATAGGAAGTCTTTTTCAAAAGACGATGCAAATAAAGTCTATTGGTTGCATGGCAAGCGGTGTTTATGGCTTCCGCCCAAAAGGAATCGGAAACACCATATTCATCTAGCATAGTCCTTGCCATCTTAATCAATGCGTGATTTTTTCTCTCCACTACACCATTTTGTTGAGGTGAGTAGGTAGCGGAAAGCTCATGCTTAATACCAAGATCATCACAATAGTCCTCGATATAGGTATTTTTAAACTCTAAACCATTGTCACTTCTTATTTTTACAAGAGTGCAATTGAATTCATTTTGGGCCCTTTTTACAAACTTTTTGAAAAGCTCGACAACAATAGACTTGTCATGCAAAAAGAACACCTAAGTATAACGAGAATAATCATCAACAATGACAAGACAATGACTATTTCCACCAATGCTCTTATAGGTTGTTGGGCCAAACAAATCCATATGTAAGAGCTCCAATGGTCTAGATATGGACATGATGCTTTTGGAAGGATGAGAGCAAGCAACTTGCTTGCCGGCTTGACAAGCACTACAAAGTTTGTCCTTCTCAAACTTCACATCTTTCAAGCCCACAACTAGATCACGTTTTGAAAGTTTGCTCAATTGATGCATACCAACATGGGCTAGCCTCCTATGCCAAAGCCAACCCAATGTAGTTTTCGCAACCAAACAAGTTTTCAAATTTGCTTCACTAGAGTTGAAATCAACCAAATAAAGATTTCCATAACGAAAGCCTTTGATGATGTAAAATTTGTCATGAAGGCTAGTAACAATCACATCTTGAGGATTAAAGGTACATGACAAACCAAGATTACAAATTTGTGCAACCGAAAGCAAATTGAAATTGAGTGATTCAACAAGAGAGACATTTGTAATTGATAGATCATTGGTGATAGCAATTTTACCTAACTCAATTACCTTTCCTTTGCTATTATCACCAAAAGTGACTCTCTCTTGATTTTTGCTTCCTACTTCAAATGTGGTGAACATGCTCCTATCACCGGTCATGTGTTGAGTGCACCCACTATCAAGCACCCAATGGCTTCCACCGGTGTGGTAGTTCACCTACAAAAGAAGATCAAGCTCTTTTAGGTACCCAAACTTATTTGGGTCCTTGAAGGTTAGAGACCAAAGCCTTGGGCACCCAAATGGCATTCTTTTTACCACCAAGTATAGGGAACCCACATATCTAGCATAGATAGTACCATCATGAGTCTTCCTAAGCATATAGTGAGAATCAAACATGCAAGTCTTAGGAGGCTTACCACCGGTGCAATCATTAGCCATATGCCCAACCTCACGGCACTTATGGCAATACTTACCATTGCTCTTGACAAAACGAAGAGCATGGTGAGAAGGTCTCTTACCCTTCTTTGGAATGAATCCAAGTCCCTCCTTGTTAAGAATGCACCGTTGCTCACTCAAGATTTTGTCAAGAGTGTTCTTACCTTTGAAGCACCTTTCCAAGCTTTTGTTGAGCTTGGCCACTTGCTCCTTAAGCTCATTGTTCTCAACAACAAGTGAGGCATCACAAATAGAAGCACAAGAGCTAGAGCTAGACATATCTATAAGATCATCACAAGAAGTAGATATGCTAGATGATGCAACATGAGCAATATGACAAGAAGCACTATCATCAAGCAAATCATAAGATATGTCAACATCAATGTGAGCTCCATATTGCGTAGTGGTAAGAAGAGTGTCATGAGCTTCCTTAAGCTTCTCATGAGAAATGGTGAGTCTCTCATGAAAAGTCTTTAGCTCCTCATACAAGGTCTCCAAAGAAGCATGATCCTTCTTTAGAGTCTTGAACTTGGCAATCTCCTTCTCACTATAAGCATGGAGCTCCTCAAACATGCTCACAAGCTCATCATAGGAAATATCATCAACATCATCATCACTTTCACTATCACTACTTGATGTTACTTTGGTGGAGCCCTTTGCCATAAGGCAAAATGGAGAGAAGAGTGATGGAGCCTCCTTGATAGCAATTTTGGCCATGTTCTTTTTCTTAGAACCTCCATCATCATCACTATCATTGTCGGACTTGGATTGAGAATCGGTGCTCTCAACATTTGAGTCCCATTGTCCAATGAAGGCATCAATCTTCTTTCCTTTCTTCTTAAGTTTCTTCACAAGCTTGTAGCCTCCACTCTCCTTCTTGGATGACTTGTCTCCATCATCACCTTTTGAAGGACACTTGGAAGCAAAATGCCATTTCTCTCCACACTCAAAGCATCTCAAGTTGGAGAGAGTCTTGTTGGGTCTTCTATTTCTTCTTCTATTTGAGTTAGAGCCTTTTCCCTTCTCTTTTTTTCTTCCCAAGAGATCATTAAATCTCCTAGCAAGAAGGGCAATCTCTTTCTCCAAGTCATCATTGCCTTCACTAGCTTTTGCCTTTCCCTTGTCTTCCACCTCGGCTTGAAGAGCAATACTTGTCTTCCTTGATGGTGAGGCTTCCTCCATCTCCTTCTTCTTCAACTTGTACATGTCATTGGTGTTGATCTTGCCCAAGAGGCTAGCGGGTGTCATTCTTGACAAGTCTGAGTTGATGAGAAAGGTGACTAAGTTCTCATATTTGTCCGGTAGAGCCCTTAGCATCTTTTGAGCTACCTCAAGATCGGTGTAGATTGCCCCAAGCCCCTTGAGATCATTGACTATCACATTTAGCCTCCCATACATATCATTTACACTCTCATGAGGCAACATAGCAAAAGTCTCATATTGGATCTTGAGGAAATGAAGCTTAGCATCCTTGTACTCACTAGTGCCGTCATGAATCTCACTCAACTTGTTCCATATCTCATATGCGGTCTCAAGGTTGCTCACTCTATCAAACTCCTCTTGGCTCAAAGAGTTGAACAATGCATTCATGGCTTGAGCGTTGAGTTGGAAGTTGCGGTGATCAACTTCCGTCAAGGGGCTACCGGTGATGGCAAAACTTTCATCCACAATGCTCCAAATATGAAAGCGCATATCCTTAAGGTGAGTAGACATTTTAATTTTCCAAGTGGAATAATTTGTGCCATTGAACATGGGAGTCTTTCCTACATGGTTCACCTTGTTTGACATCTTCTCTCTAGGCGGTGAAGCCCAATCAAGAGAGACCAAGCTCTGATACCACTTGTAGGATCAAAGATGTCGACTAGAGGGGAGGTGAATAGGCGATTTAAAATTAAATGACACCTAATCAAAACTAACCTAAGTTGCTAGGCTTCATGAGGGACAAGTCTAAATAAGCAACTAAGTTATGTTTTGCAAACCTAGGGTGATAGTGGCTCAAGTATGTCTCTAGGAATGTAAATTTCATAAAAGTAAATGCAATAAGTAAAGGGACAAGAGACAAAGAAGTTTTTCACCGAGGTTCGAAAACTCGTCGGTTTCCTACGTCCCCGTTGAGGTGAGCCCAACTCCACCGCTCAACCACGAAGCCACCGTACGCCCCCTTCGTCAAGGGGTGGGCAAGATGGGAGCTGGCCCATGGAGAGGACTACCCAAGCCTCGATCACTAGGGTAGTTCTTCCTTCACTTCGAAGGTGGTGAACTCCAAACCACTCACAATCGGCACCGGGCCTCCTCCACAATCTCCTTGGAGAGGTCACTGGGCAAGCACCTCCACAAGCCATCTAGGAGGCGGCAACCTCCAAGAGTAATAAGCGATGACCCGGTTTGGAGATGATCAAGTGCCACACTAGCTCAACAAGAAAGCAAATGCACTTGACTTTTGACTAATCCACTCTCAACCACACTAAAGAATGAACAAAGACTCAAGTGAGTGTGAGAGAAGTGCAAGGGGTGTATGCAATTGAAACAAGTGCCAAGAGAGCCCCCTTGCTACAAATGGGGGGTATTTATACCCCAAGCCCCAAAAACTAGCCATTGGGGACGAAATCCACCAACTTTGTGTATTGCCGGTCAGACCGCCGTTGTGTGGCCGGTCAGACCAGACTACTTCGCAACGGCTGGAAAACTAGCCGTTGGACTACATTAAATGCACTGGGACCAAGGGGCCGGTCAGACCGGAGGCCAAATGGCCGGTCAGACCTCCCACGGCTCGGTCAGACTTCCATCGGCTCGGTCAGACCGGATGCGGCTCTGGCGGCTCTGGATCGTCAGGCCAGAGGCGGCAATCCAGCCTCCAGCCGACCGGTCAGACCGGCGGCAAGTGGCCGGTTAGACCGCCAAGAAAGGCCAGTCAGACCGGCTAGTGTTCCACGGTTAAACCGACGCAAAGGCACGGTCAGATCGGATAGAGCACTTCGGTCAGACCGCCCATTGACAGTCAACAGGAGAAAATTAAAGATGCAAACCAAGACTTAAGTGCAAATGACTTAATGTGGCATTTTGATCATCTCTTTGACTAGGTCATTACCCCCCTTGATAGTACGGCAAAGCTATAAATAAATTCTAGCAAATTTGATCGCCCAAACTCCTCGATCAATTAAAATAAAACTGCTAGTTTTACCGTCTTCAATCATTTCGCTTTGCACCATCAAAAAACGTCATCGGTGATCATCCATGCAATCATATTGTGTGATCCTAACTCAAATATTTGTAAGTCAAAAGAATCGTTAGTCCACAATTAGCGTTTGTCATTAATTACCAAAACAAACAACGGGGGCCTAGATGCTTCAAGTAGTGGCTGAAGTGATGGGAAGGATTTCTTTGAATGTATCCTTCAGAAGAGCGATAGTTGGAACAAACTTGAAAGATTGGTATGCCATAGTCTCGAAAGTGGTAAACATGAGATTGATAGATCGACAAGACCAATTCATTTGGAAAGCTGACAAAGGAGGGTCGTTTGCTGTAAGCTCCATGTATAAGATTCTAATGTTAAATGGAAAAATACCTAGAAATTCGATAATTTGGAAACTAAGAATTCCGCTAAAAATTAAGGTTTTCCTGTGGTATCTAAATAAAGGGATGATTCTAACAAAGGATAATCTAGCTAAGAGAAGGTGGAAAGATAGCTTATTATGTAGCTTTTGTAACTCTAAAAAGTCAATTCAACACCTCTTCCTAAATTGTGGTTTTGCTTGATACATATGGACTACAGTGTTTTTCACCTTCGGAATTAGACAACCCCAGATCACTACTCACATGTTTGGAAATTGGTTGAATGGTGTTGAACATAGACTCAAAAACAAATGTGGGTTGGTATAGCAGCAATTTGTTGGGCTTTGTGGCTCACTAGGAATGATGTGGTCTTTAACGGTCACAATCACATATCTTTCTTGCAGGTGATATTCAAGGCAACTCATTGGACAAGGTTTTGGTCTTTGCTTCTTAAAGACGATGAGGGAGAGGAAGTTCAAGCCAAATACAGTTTTCTGGAGAAGAGAGTGATGGAGTTCTTTTCTACCTTTGATTGGAATTTTAGAAGAATTGAGGCTTAGACTGTTGTTTTTCTTTAACCGTTTTCTTAAACTGTTATTTGGTATCCTCGTGTAATGGGTGGAGTCTTATGTACTCTTGACTGTGGTTTAGGCTGTGTACATCTTTTTAAAGTGTAAAGGCCGGGTTAATATATATAATCCATTGTCTAAAAAAATCATCATTAATCAATTGGTGTGCCGACACTCACAGCCGTGTCCGTACATCATGACCAGAAGAAGAGGAGAAAGAGTTTCAGAATTGTGATAGCTAACTAGCTAGCTATTTCTTCTTTAAATCTGCATTGCTGCTTTTCCCGTGTGATTGCAACTTGCGTTTGCTTGCGTTGCGAAGCACTTGATATATACTAGTATCAAATTAAGGCCGTAATTAACAAGAAAAACGCAGATCATAAAGAGATCTTGAACTACGTAAGCATTCTGCCTGAAGAAGTTGTCCATAACTTGTATCTATGCATGTGGAAATCAAAATTGTTTTAGAGCTTTTTGGGAGGCAACGCGAGTGCGACTGTGCCGAGAAATTAAAGATTGAAATGTATAGACATCAATGGTGCGATTTTAATTATTCTTTTAAATCAAGATATGATTTCGTAATTCATGATCGTTCGTTCTGCAACCTCCATATAAGTGGTTATAGTTTTTTTCTTAAAAAAAAGTAAAGACTAAAATGAATTCTATTATCTTTAAGCAAATAACATGAATGGTGTCTTATTATTCATATGGGCTCAATTCAAAAGGAGAAGCTTTTGGTAAACAGGAAGGACTAAGGCCCATATTAATGGACAGACCTTCCATGGGCCCGGCCACTATATGCAGAGAATTTTTAGCATTTTTAATTTTTATTTTTTAAAGATTTGCAAAAATAATTTTAGGTTTGAAAATATCGCAAATCTAATCTCCAATCGCCCTCCCAGAGGGTGATTTTGCTGACGTGGCAGACGGCCGTTGGGCGCCGTCTGCCGCATCGCGGCTTTTATGCGAATAAGTCCCTTGCCGCCCTCGGCAAGGGCGATTTTTCTGGCCGCCTGCCAAAGGGCGGCCGTCCTGGCAATTTTGCAGACGGCCCCCTTGCCGCCCTTATAGAGCGCGATTTTTTTCGCCTGCAAAAGGGCGGCCGCCCTGGCAATTTTGCAGGCGGCCCCCTTGCCGCCCTTGCAGAGGGCGATTTTTGCCAAATCTCGCCCTCTGCAAGGGCGATTTTTGGCCACCTCCCTATATAATCCCAGTTCACCGAAGAGGCCGTCATTTGCAGCGCTCGAGACTCCAGAAGAAAAAACAGAGAGAGGGGTGAGGAAGAAGAAGGAGAGCGGCGAAGCCCTGTCGGTGTGCATACTCGATCCCAGGTAAATACAATATCCCGCTATATGTTTGTGTTATTTATTTTGTGTAGAATATTAGAAAAAAAAGAATTTTTTTTGAATATTTGAATAGTTGTTTAGTAGTCAGAACTAGATTTATAAATTAGGGCATGATTTAATTTAGGGAGTTTGACCTAGGACGAACCGATTTAGATGAACCTACGTAGAATATATTCTGATCTATGTCTATATTATTTAAATAGATGTGTAGCACTATAATCTGGATTTAAAAATTAGGGCATGATTTATTTTAGCCAATTTGACCTAGGACAAACCGATTTAGATGAACATATGTAGGATATATCCTTATCTATGTATACATTTCTTTGTGTAGAATTTTGTTTAATATTTGAATAGATGTGTAGCACTTAGTTCTTGATTTATAAATTACGACATGATTTATTTGAGGTAATTTGACCGATTTGGATGAACATATGTAGAAAATAAGTACGATTGGCGGTAGATCTAGATGAACAAACCAATTCGGTATATTTTAAGATCTAGAACAGAGAACATATTGTTATAGAATTTAACTTAGCCACAGATTGATCTAGGCAACATATTCGTAGTATGAAATAAACTCAGTTTGAATCTGTTTATCAAGCACAATGGCAAGTAAGGTCATATTTCAGATAGTTCACGGTGAAGGCAACATTAGATATGGTCGAGATGGTGTTGATGTGTCAGAATTTAGTATGAAATCAAAGGGCATCGATAGGCCAGCCAATAAAATATTTGAGTCAGTCTATAGTTGGTTACTACGTGGATTTAAAGTGGATATAAGAGTGAACACAATGTCCCTATCCGTTGTAGTCAATCGTGCAACAGAAGGATATTATTGGGAACTAATGCCTATAGATAACACTGAGTCTTGGAGACGTTATGTGGAGATGGCCTATGAAAGGTCCTGGCCCCTTGTTATTTTTGTGGCATTGCATGAAATCGATAGCAGTGTTACAGTGCAAACAGAGGATGGTCAAGGTCCTAGCAATGCTATGGAGAATGTTGGACCATCGATGCGAACTGGGGGTAATGAAGCAAGGTTGGAGGAGGCAATAGGCGTGGCGGACGAGGGGGAGAGAATCGAAGCAATTGTTGAGGAAATGGAGAGGGAAGATTCTGAAAATGAGCAGGCGGAGGGCGATGAATCATCGGACGAGGAAGAAGATGTAATGCCCGTTGATTAGACAAAAGTTGATTTCTCTCAACTTGTTATCTCAGAGGGGTAGCAAGCATCCTTTGAATACAAGGATAACAAGATAATCTAGGGTGCCAGGTATGCTCATAAGGAAGACATGAAAGAAGTGGTGAAGCATTGGGCGGTCTCCTTGCATAGAGAGTTTAGGGTGGTGAAGTCTACCAACTATGTGTATGATGTGAAGTGCACGAAGGATGATTGTCTGTGGCGTGTTCATGCATATAAGGGAAAATGGAATGACTATTGGAAAGTGAGCATTGTTGGTGAGCACACATGTTGGTTGCCAGGGGTTGATAAGTATCACCGCAACATCACCTTAGCTTTTGTTGCCGGTGAGATGTACAGCGATGTTGTTTGTGACACGGATTTTGAACCGGGCTCCATTATTAGGCACATTGAAAACAAATTCAAGTATACTATAAGCTACTACAAGGCTTGGAGGACAAAACAAAAGATTTTGGAGATGAGGTATGGCACATTTGAGGTATGGCACGTTCTCGGCACCTCTCAGCTTGGTGGAGCACCACCACCACAGAGCCAGGAGCAGCCACAGGAGACGCCCGCACCAGATGTTCGCGCTGGTCGTGCCGTGCCCGCTGACAGGCTGACGTACTCTCAGGGGCACATTAGGGCGCAGGCTAGGAGGGGTAGGGGTAAGAGGCCTCGCCAGTAGAATATGAGTGCTACATGTTTGTAATATTTACACTTAGTAACTTTGTGTTACCTCTTTGTATATAACTCTATTCGGTCGTCGCACTCATATGTCACGAAAACCTTTCATGTCATTCGCTACATCTACTCAACGAAACAACGAAAAACTTTCGGCGCGTGACAGAGGGCTACGATTGGTCGCTATCAATTTTTGGCCCGCGACAAACGTTTACGATACATCGCTATCATCTTTCGGCGCGTGAAGGCGTCTCGACTCAGCTATTGGTGATGCTTTGTTCGACAGAATCATTCAATTTGCGCTGCTGCGTGAATGTGTTGTCAAATCCATGCAATAAGTGAACTCACGTTAGATGGATATGTGCCTCTGCTTCCTCCACTATATATTACGTAGGTCCGAATACGCGCTCTTCATATCTTTCTTCTATTTCCTACACTTCTACGTAGAATGGATCATCCATTTGCTGAGCGTATCGACTGGCGACTCCATCCTTTGGGCGGTTTGATTCCACTATGGTGTGACCGTTCGTTGTGCCATTGTGGGGACGCCTGTATACTTAAGTCGTCCCTCAACTCAGAAACTTGGGGAGGCGATTCTTCCAATGTGCCAACATGGATCGGGTATGACTTATGTGTTCCAATTTCTAGTACCAATTCTGAATACGCAAAACGCTAACTTGATCATACATCATGGTAACATGTTACGTAGGTATATCGTCGGGTGTGCAACTTCGTTGAGTGGATAGATACGGAGATCCCACGAACCGATGGAACACGTTCCTACCCACTTAGCGAAACAAGGTCAGCCTACCTTCGGCGGAAGGCTCAGTACCAACGTCGAGTTGCTGCGGAAGCTTTGGATTGGCCTCTGGATTAGCTCGCACTACCCACATGGCGGGAACGTCCAGAATGCCATTGTGGTCTCCGTTCCCAGGTGGTAAGGTCCATTAGACATGCAACTCGAGGACAAAGATGCTTCATGTGTCCTGAGATTGTGGACGAGGATTTTGTCGTGAGTATCATTTTTTCCTAGTCAAGCTAATCACTTCTTTCATTTTCTAACCCCTAACTTCATAAATGTACAACCAGGAGGATGTACGTCAGTGTCGATTCGAAGAGTGGATCGATACGGTTAGACCTGCTTCGATCGGTCCGACGGTAACGCAACCTGAGTCGACCGAACAATTCATTCAGGCATGGATGGAGTACGAACGTCGAACCGAAATCGCAAGCTTAGATTGGAAGAATGTCACGCCCCAAACTAGCCCCGAGCGGAGGCCAGTATAAGGCGATCCAAATTAACCTGTATGTCTGTACCAGTCCCAGAAAATAGCGCTGGTACAACAGGAAGACAGAATATCACAACAACAGCGGTCTCTTTATTAAGAGTAGGATTACAACCAAGGTTGGAACTGCGGACAGAACCCGAGTTCGCAACAGCATTACAAAAAGGCGGAAGCGGAAAGCGGAGACTAGCCCTAAGCCACAAGCAAAGCCTTGGGGAAAGGCCGAAACCCTACTACTGCTCGAAGTCTGCTTGCTCCTGGAAGAACTCTTCATCAGCAGGGTCCACCTCTTCGTCTTCTAGAACTGGGAGGGGGGTTTAAGTATATAGAGCAAGGGTGAGTACGAAAGTACTCAGCAAGTCAGGGGAATTAAGTGTTTAATGCAAGCTTCAAAGGTAGGCCAGTTATTTTTCACAATTGATTTTAGTTTAAGACTTTCAGAAACATCTAAGTGAGTGCTTCTCAACGGCGCGGACGAGAAAGTGCGTCTCATCCGGCCGGAGCAGTGAAAATGTGTCGATTGATTCTTGTCGGCACGAGAGGCTCCCTGCCAATCGTTTACCGACCCGGCTGCTCCGACAGCCACACGCGAGAGGCTCCCTGCCAATCGCTCACCAACCCCGGCTGCACCAACAGCCACAATTCAAACGCGTCGGAACGAGAGGCTCCCTGCCAGTCGTTCACCGACACCGGCTGCTCCAACAGCCTCACCGAGCACAGAAGGGAAAACCTCACACACCAACAGCAGTTTACAAAGTGTTCAATTAAAACTACGCTAAGGAATCACCTCACATCCACCTATGACCGTGGGCACGGCTGTTCGAACAGTTATTAACCTCTGCAGAGGGGGTACACTTTACCCACACGACGTTACTAACCCTGAATCACCCAGCCCGCGACCCTCGGTCACGTCTGGCGACCTTGAGGCTTTCACGACAAGGCATTTCGAAAGCCGACTCAGGGTCATCTTATGCCAACGGGAGGGGTCCCACGGACCAACACCAGGTTAGGTCCCAGACCATACTGTGCCAGGAAGCCCAGGGGTCCTCCCCGACACCACCCCGGCGAATCCACTTGTCCCTTGGCATCAAGATTTCCCTGGCCTAGCTAATTACTCAGCCAAGGGCGTCCCATATCACCCATGTGGTCGTACTTGACATATGCTTGGATGTAATTCCCAAGGAATTGGTCCTTAGAGCGAGAACGGACAGACCGTACCTCCAGTACGTCTTCCATACCGTGAGTTTTAGAAACTCACAATATTTTCAAGGCACCGACCCAAGTGTCGGGTTTTCCAAGCATTTTGTAAACTCAAGTTTTACCCATGTGATCATTTTGAAGTTTGAGGGGGAGTCTCGTTATTCGTACGCGAGGCACGGATACCGAGGCTTCGCCTGAGGGGTGACAAGGGTGTTAGGGTATTCAAATATCAAGGAAGGTGAATGCAGCAAATGGGTAGGGCCTGCCGGTTATATTGCAAACCGAGGCCAAGTGCCAAGTGTAACTTAAGCATGCATAGTTTGCGGAATCAAAATACTTAATTTAAATTATAGGTTCAATTGATCAAAGGTGACTTGCCTTGCTCGAGATCTTGAGCTTCTTCCTCGAAATCCGCGCACTGCGGGTCTTCGGGCTCCGAGACTACATGTGAAACGAGACGACTCAACAAAGCGATAAAAGAAGCCCTATTAAAGACCACTAATCGTGCCATTGGATAGATCTCGATTTTCGAGGAATTTTGGAAGTGGAACGGAGTCAATCGGACGAACGGTTGAGAAGATATGAATTTCTGAAGTTTACGGATTTTCTGGAATAAGGAAAAGGAATTATGAATTCCCTGGAAAAAGAAACGAAGGAGGGATGAAATCTAGACTTTATTTTGGGCGGCTAAGGGCAGCCCAAATAAATAGAATGGGCGCGGCCGAAATAATGGGCCGACGGCCCGAAAGGATCGGCCCTAGGCCGATCGGCACGCGGGGGGGGGGAATGGCCGATGGGCCGAAGAGAAAGGAGAGGCCGATGGCCGATGGGCCTAGCGGCCGAGGCCGATGACGGGAGCCGATGGGCCGAAAAGGGAGGCCGATGGGCCGATGGGCCTAGCGGCCGAGGCCGATGACGGGAGCCGATGGGCCGAAAAGGGAGGCCGATGGGCCGAAGAGAAAGGAGAGGCCGATGGCGGCACGACGGCGGCGCCCGGGGGGGAAACTACGGCGCTCCTAAAGCCCTAGACCGGGGAGAAAGAGGAGGCGGAAGGGGGAAAAAGAAAATACCGCGGCGGGAGGCGCTCGCCAGAGACGGGGGTGACGGCGCGGGGCGGCTGTGTAGCGTGGTCCCGGGCCAGGGAAGAAGAGGCGCCGGGTTCCTCTTCTCGCGGCGGCGAGCGGCACGGACGACGGCGACAGCGGCACGGTGGAGAAGGGGGGGTGCTCGGTGGTGGAATGGGAATAGCGGCCGAGCGAGGGGGGGAAAAGGAGGGTTTAAGAAGGGCGCTAGGTCGGTTGGGCGGAGAGGCGGTTTGAGGGCGCGGGGACCGCGCTGTGCCCTCCGCGCTAGCGGCCGAGCGGCGGCAGCGGATGACATCGGCGGCGGTCGGCTACCGGGGAAAAGAAAAGGGGAAGGGGAAAAGAGGGGTTGCCCCCTTGCCGAAACAGGCAAGGCGCGCGGGGAGAGAGAGGGGGAGCGCGCGCTCGGCACCTTGGCAGCACGCGCGCAGGCGGCGGGGCCGAGGGGACCAGCGGCGCCGGCGACGGAATGGGATGGGGAGAGAGAGGGGAGAACGGCGGGGGTGCGGGGAGAGAGAGCGCTGGCTCTCTCTTGGCTCGGCGTGTGCGGGGCACGTGCCCGGCGCGCGCGGGCCGAGCGGCCTGGCGCGGCCCAGCGGGGAGGGGCGAGGCCGAAGGGGCTGGGCCGGCGGCGGCCCGGGAGGGAGAGAGAGGGGGGCAGAAAGCCGAAGGGGAAATTCGGCCCGGGTCAAAGGGAGGAACTTAGACTTTACCAGAAAAAGAAAGAGGGAGTTTGAGGGCTCGGATTTGAAATCCGATTTCGCGGTTTTCTCCGGGATTGAACTGAGAGGGGAGACACGAGACCTTGGCACACAACAAGACTCAACCGAAGAGCAAACTTTCGCAAGTAGAGTTTTTAGCAAAATAGTTTTCCCGCTAACGCCGCGACAAAACGGGCGTTACAAACCAACCCCCCTAACAAGAATCTCGTCCCCGAGATTCAGCACCTAAGGGAGCAGCTCCGGGAACTGGGCACGGAGAAGATCTTCGCGTTCCCAAGTTGCTTCATCCTCTGAGTGGTTGCTCCACTGCACCTTGTAGAACTTAACGGTCTTTCTTCGAGTCTGACGTTCAGCCTCTTCAAGAACTCTGATGGGTCTCTCTTTATAGGTCAGGTTCTTCTCCAGTTCTATGCTTCCCAAGGGAACTTGTTCCTCTGGAACACGAAGACATTTCTTTAGCTGGGACACATGGAACACATTGTGCACATCTGTCAGTCCTTCTGGCAGTTCGAGCTGGTAGGCAACTTCGCCGCGTCTGGCGGTGATGAGGTAGGGGCCGATATAGCGAGGAGCTAACTTGCCGGACATTCCAAACCTCTTTAGACCACGGAGTGGAGATACTCGCAGGTACACGTGATCTCCCACTGCAAACTCGAGATCACGTCTCCGATTATCTGCATAGCTTTTCTGACGGTCCTGAGCTGTCTTCAAACGGTCTCGAATCAGCTTGACTTGTTGTTCAGCTTCCTTCAGCACGTCAGGTCCAAACACTTGCGCTTCGCCTACCTCGTTCCAGCACAACGGGGTGCGACACTTTCGTCCAAACAGGGCTTCATTAGGGGACATCTGAATGCTGGATTGATAACTATTGCTGTTGCGAACTCGGGTTCTGTCCGCAGTTCCAACCTTGGTTGTAATCCTACTCTTAATAAAGAGACCGCTGTTGTTGTGATATTCTGTCTTCCTGTTGTACCAGCACTATTTCCTGGGACTGGTACAGGCATACAGGTTAATTTGGATCGCCTTATACTGGCCTCCGCTCGGGGCTAGTTTGGGGCGTGACAGAGAACAACCCACTAGGTTTCCCTAAATGGTCGGAGCGTCCCAGGTGCGGTTGTAGGGATCGTTGCAAGATGGCTACCTCCTTTGAACCACGAACATATGGCAAGAGATATTTCATTTGCCCCAACTTAGACAACGACTTCGTTGTACGTCTTTCATTTTATCAATCCTGTTAACGTCTTCATTGTATTGTCACTCTAACTGACAACATGTGTTTCTTTAGCAGAGCATTCAAAGGAGATGCGGATTCACTATGTGAATCAACAATGTCATTCCCCAATATAACGGCCTAAAAGTAACTGAATGCGAAACACAAACGGAGTACAATGGCGAGAAGGAAAGGGAAAATGGAAGACACGCTTAACGTCGTAGAAGGGTTCCGTAGGAAAGCCGAGGATCGACTCGTCGAGTCCGATTAATTTGTATCATGTCTGCATGGGATAGGTTCCGCGGTTTAATTACGTGCAATAATTCTTACGAAACATATGCCATGTATTGTATCATTCATATATGCTGAGTTATGCAACAATGTGGCACACAGCTGCTGAACCATTAGAATAATACTTAACTCTAAGTGATAAAGCTATTGTTGCCCAAATTAGAATAATATTTAACTCAGACAAAACATGTTAAATATTGTACA
This sequence comes from Oryza officinalis, assembly GCA_008326285.1. Lineage (NCBI taxonomy): Eukaryota > Viridiplantae > Streptophyta > Magnoliopsida > Poales > Poaceae > Oryza > Oryza officinalis. The sequence continues at coordinate 1,590,141 of BDMV01000012.1, read as the reverse complement.
TGTTATCCTCTACTTTATTTATAAATGACATGGCCAAACTTCCTTTAGATTGAGAACAATACATATTATGGAGAAATTATTGAAAAAAAGCGATCCGTATATGCCACTTTTAAAGAATTTAATTGGTTGGCATAATATAATATCTAATAAATACAAAATCAAATAGTAGATATTCTGTTACGAAAGAGAGAAAACATTCTTTCAAGAATCATGATTCGTAATCAATCCTTGCCTTGTTTACTAACTTTCTTCACCAAACTACAAGCATAGAACTTTGTCAGTTCTTAGGTTTCCGAAAAAGTGTAATGCAACAAAAAGTGCTTCGAATCAATTTTGATTGGGGTTAAAAAAAGAATTACAAAAATAAATTCAGGAAAGATTTCCTTTTCTTAGGGACCTCGAGGGTGGTTTAGGGTTTAATGTGGGCCCAGCCAGAAAAAAATCGCTCTCTGCAAGGGCAGCAAGGGGGCCGCCTGCAAAATTGCCAGGGCAGCCGCCCTACAGGGAAAAATCGCTCTTGCCGAGGGCGGCAAGGGGCTTATTCGCATAAAAGCCGCGACGTGGCAGACGGCTGTCTGCCACGTCAGCAAAATCGCTCTCCCGGAGGGCGATTTTTAAATCTCGCCCTGCCGGAGGGCGATTGGAGATTAGATTTGCAATATTTTCAAACCTAAAATTATTTTTACAAATCTTTAAAAAATAAAAATTAAAAATGCTAAAAATTCATATGCAGATGGGCTAAAAGCTCCCTACTGTAGTAGTTATTGAGGTAGGTAAGCTCTTGTTTTGACATTGAGTTATGTCTCTCTTAATTAACCTATTGACAGGGAGTAGGAAAATAACTGCATGCATGATCAGTTATTTTCCTGATGCATGCATGCCTGCATGCATGAGTAAAAAGCAGAGGAGCAGCTTGAAAAAACTCACCCTCAAACACCATATCCATTTTGCAGCATATATAGGTGCGCTGTACGTGGAGCACTGCACCGGTTGATCCGTGGCGATCCCGGCGACCATACAATACATGATTGTCTGCAAACCCAAAGCTCAAACAGAAGGAAGCTGTTAGACAAAGCTAACCATTTCTCGTAGCGAGTTTCAGATCAGTGAAACCAGTGCTGCATCATCGGAGAAAGGAGAATCTGAATTTTTATTTGCGAAACAACAGTGGTACGTTGGTCAGGCCTGACAGAGATGTGTTTTCTAGGGCGATGATCGAGTTGCATGTCTGACACTGACAGACAGGCAGACAGAGTATCTTCATCTTATAAATAAGCACCTTGATTGGTGTGTGCTTAATCGTGCTGAAATGAGTACCCTCGATCACGTGCGTTTCAGACTTGAAGTTTATTCAACGTAGGTTTAGGCGTTTAGCTGATGAGCTCATTAAGCTACTAACATTGTGGGTTTGTACCTACAATTCATTTGCATTGCCACCTAAAAAGTGATTGTCAAATCAAGCGTGTGCCGGCCTGTGACTGCCCAACTTGATTTCTAGACCATCCACCTTGTTGAATGCTGATCATGTATTTGGCACGTACTAGTATTCAGGCTTTGAAAGAAGGGACACAAACAACAACAGTGTTAGGTGCTAGTCCTGCAATAGTCAAACAAAACAGCCGCCTTTTCTCTACAGTCTAGCTAGTAGTCAACACAACATATCCATACATCAAAGTGGGTTTTACAGCAATTAATCAGATCACACCCTCAAATTAACTCTCTGATAAGAGAGGATAATGCAAATCAAAAGATTTAAAGCACGAATCAATTGTTTGTGTAACTGATAGATCAAGAATTAATCCCTTTCTGAAGATTCTATATGTGCCGTTAAACTTTGAGATCAATATACTCATGTCAGGAACAATGACATCCTTAAGCATATCTAGTCCCAAGAATCTCTGGAAAAACTTAATACGCTTGCAATCGCATCAGAAAACCTTTGAATAATTCAGGCGCATATGTATTTATATTGATCATGGAAGAGAACTGAATTAGTAGCAGCAAGAGGTGAGGTCATGGCTGCTGCTGGTTGGTGCAATTGGTGGCGCCACAGTCGCAGGTGTGAGGGGAGAAAGCGCAGACGCCGAAGGGCTTGCCGGGGATGTTGCAGTCGATGCGGTAGCAACACCGAGTGTCCACGCAGCTGCTCGCGTTCGACGACGCGCAGCACCGGCAACCTATGCACAGCTCGAACGGCTCGTATCCCGTCGCCTCCGTGCTGATCAACGCCGGCCGGTACACCAGCCTCTTCACCGGCACGTCGTACTTCATCACCATCTTCTTGTCTGATCCTGCATGCATGAATTTTAATGGAATCGATCAGAACCGACTTGAAGGATCACCACGATGCATGATGAACCAGGCGAAGATGAAGGTGTGTACCTTGGGCGGCCTGGAGGAAGGAGGAGCTGAAGAGGAGGAAGATGGCCATGGCGAGACCGGTCATGAGAGAGATGGAGACATGAGGATTTTTTGCCATGGTCAATTACTTTGTCTCTGGAAAGAATGGAAGAACGGTGAGATGCAACACAAAGGGGAGAAATGGTTGGGTTTTGGGTCAGATATAGTACTAATGAACAGTAATTGTTTGGCAACAAGGCAACTCGTCGCTGGCTCATGTCAATTTCACTCATATTTATATAGTCTGCAAGGTAACGCATCCACACATGACATGGCTAATTGACAGCTCCAATTCCCTTGAAAAAAAAACTGCACACAATTTTACTAATATGCTTAAATAACTGAAGTAGTTAATTGCATGGATGCATGATGGTTGCAAATTAATCAACTCGGAAATGAAAAATGTGACCTGCCAAGCAGCTGGGCAACAAAGCTGCTTTGCTGCTTCCTCCTTGCTTCCTTTTCAGCTAACAAGATTTAGCTAGTGCAGACATGTGTCAACTAGCTAGCACCTAGCGGTGTGGCTGATCAGCATCAAAAACTCAAAAAGGATCGTAGAAGATCGATGAGATGACCAGCCGCAAATTTCTGGAACTCTGTATGCGGAAACTAGATTCTTGTTCTGAAATTTCACACCATTAAAGCAGAGAGAATATGCATGGGCCGGGGAAGAAGAGGATTAAAAAGCATCAGCGTTTCAGAAAGTTAATTAGCAGTTGACAGATGAAGCAACCGTTGTGCGTGCCAGTTAATGAGAGCGATTGATGTTCCTTTGTGTCAATGCCAAAGGGGAATATCTTTCTTTAGGTAGAGATACGTCATTTTCTCGCTCTCTAAAGTTGCATATATCACCAGCAAACAAATATGGTTTGCAATGCAACCTTGGTCCTTTTCGCATCTGATCCTTGTATTTTTCGCCTTCTGAATATTTTGATATGCAGGATTATTTTTCTTTTATGAACTTAGTTTAATTCATTCTTTGTTCCCCAAATTAATTTGTGATCTTGGCATGCACAGCCGATTCTCGCCAACTCTCTAGCAGTAACTGGATAATTAACCAAGTCACATCCTATAGAGATTTTCCTTTATGTTGGAAGGATACGGTTTTTATTATTCTGTGAGGAAAAAATTTGCTTGTCAACAATGGAACAGTGGCCTTGATGATTTTCCTTGAAAATGACTGCTCACTGATTTCATGCATCTTTTAGTTATGACATGATAATGCACCAACATTCCTGTCCAGTCAGGCAGTCAGTGATCCAATTTGTGACACTCGTTCGATTAATGAGTGGTTCTTCCTTTTTCATCTTCCTTTCAAGGACGACACACTTTAAGATTCATTAATTATTGTCCTTGCAGAAAAAGCTATAGCAGACACCTTTCATTTGCTAATTGAAATGCTTATCCCTGCTCTCTCTCAAAAATGAAACATTCAAATGCTTATCTGGCTTGATCCACGTCACACACGATAACCATCTCCTAATCACTCCGTCGACTCAAGTGCGAGTGATGATGGTGACGACGACCATGGCTCAAGGGCACCATGAATTACAGTACAATAAGGTTGTACGTATTTTAGTGACTGAAAATGACTACCACTGTTGTCTATATATGCTTATTACTACTCTTTAATGCAGCATTATACTAACAGACAGGTGGCCATACGCTTAACAGTCTTTTGCCTTAATTCCCAAACCATCTCTGAATCTACTTCAGACAGTACATACATGGTTATAGACTCAGGAAAATAACTGTAAATTAATTTGGTTCAAAAGATGGTTAATTAGACTGAAGTTTTCAGTTGAAAGATAAGGGGAATCTATGGTGATTGTATTTTAGCACTCTAAAGTGCTGTTTGTTATCAGTGTCCCGACTGATGAGACCAAACATTCATCATAGTGCTGCATCAGAGTCGGCATCTTTAGAATTAGGAATGGGGTAACTTGGTGGATGACAGATGACAATACAATGAGGGCTCCTTGTTAATTACAAAAGCAAAAGAAAGAACAGATAATGACTGGTTCCTGTGTAGAATAAAAAACAGAAAGACAATGAATGATTTTCCATATCTTAAACAGAGTGTTGACGTGGGAAAACACAACACCTGGAGTGCAAAACTGACGCAACCTTGAATACGAGAAACATTGATAACAGTATAACATCATGACAAAACAGGTATATATGAACAAATTATACAGTGCTTCACAGCAGCAATCCAGATGACCACTACGTCAGGAAAACAAACACACCATAAGTCCATAACACCAGCGATGTAATATCAGAAAGTAAAGCTCAATAAAAAAAATGCACAAAGAAAGTAGGCAATCCATGGAACAAGATACAGATGACAGACAACGCTTCAGTAGCATAGCAACCATCCAACCACTCTTAGTTCAGCCTTTCATTTCTGGGGTTAAACCTTGCCGGTTTTGGCAGGGCAAAACACAGTCAACAACACATAAGACCACTGTGAAAATTAGAGGGCCTTACAAGCATCACCATGCAGACCAAATTTACAGGTTGAAAACTGGGGGAGAAAGCCAAAAAAAGAAGAAAAGAAAAAACCCAAAAGCACACAGTGCAGGTGTGCACACTCACGCACCATCCACGGTTTAGACTTGCAATGTACAACTGAACCTATTCCAGGAGCAACTGAAACAGCACATTCTCATCTCACCCTGCATGCTGGGACAGCATGGGAGCACTTGGGGTTCGGAATCGCCCTACAGTGGACGCTGTTCGTCATTAGTCTACGGTTAACTCTGTAGCTCGGAAGGCCACTGCCAAGAACAGATTGAACAGCTCCATCACTTCCACCACTGCCCTGCAATGGTTCAAGAGTCTCAACGACATCGCTCATAAGAGGCCTCGCCTTCGGGTTTTGGCTCAGGCAGTAGTATGCTAGGCTGCAAGCTTTGTGGGCAGCTCTAACTGAATACTGTCCCTCCAGTTTTGGGTCAATGATTTGGAGAAGTCTCCTCTTGTCATTCAGCTTCGGGAGGGCCCAGTCAACCAAGCTGTGCTCCCTGCTGGGCCGTGACTTGTCGATGGACTTACGCCCAGTCAAGAGTTCAAGAAGGACAACACCAAAGCTGTACACATCACTTCTAGCAGTCAAGTGACCTGCCCAATAGGTATACATACATCAGATGAAGTTGCAAGGGCAAAACAGAAACTGCATACTCGCATCTCACTTGGTAAACTTTTCTTTTTGAAAAATCACCTGCTCACATTTTGATGAAGGGTAACAATGCTATTCAGAAAATGTAGAAAATGTAGAAAAAGAAAAAGAGGACAATACCGGTCATCACATATTCAGGAGCAGCATAACCATATGTTCCCATTACCCGTGTTGATACATGGGTTTGATCGCCTTCTGGGCCAGCTTTTGCCAGACCAAAGTCAGAGAGTTTAGCAGTATAATCCTGTGTAAGTGTAAATAAAAGATAAACGTTATTATGAAAAATAGTTACATATTCCTAACAGATGCATAGAAGAGAAAGTAAAAAACAAGATATTGGCAAGAAATGCTACTCAACTGAGTCCAGCAGAATATTTGATGTCTTGAAATCCCTGTAGATAATTGGCCTTTCAGCATTGTGGAGACAAGCTAACCCTTTGGCAGCTCCTAATGCAATCGACATCCTAGTAGCCCAGGATAGCGGAGTAGCTGTCCCTGAGAATAAAAAAGAAAAGCAAAGATGATGTCAGAGAATTTCCTACTCCCAAGTACAAGTTCACCACAATGTATAAGAACAAAATATGGTTGAGCATAATCTTTAACCAGCCATTAAGTATACCAAGAAAGTAGATCATGACATTAAGCTATGGCAAGACAAAGAGACAAAGAGTTCAGATGGTTAACTGGTCACTTTGGACAATCTTGTTAAAAGCGTGTCAATAAAGTTTTCCAAGAATGGCAAATATGAAGAGGGCCTAAACTTACTGAAGGTCTAGCAGCGAACAGTTAAATCGGTTGTTCAGTCAAAAAGCTATGGAAAATTTGCAATCCTTATGAAAGCAAGTCGAAATGAAATCCTACCAGACCAAGTTCTAGAGCGCTGGTCATTTGCAAAACAAGTAATATAGTGACTCGGTAGAACTTATTCTAGACTCTGGTAGGTATCAGAAACATGCCTAACCATCTGGCAGATAGAGAAAATTGCTCATATCAACGATATTAAATAAAACAACGTTGCAACTCTATTATCCACAATATCAGCTTCAGACATGGTGCTAGATTGTATTATAGAGAAAAAAAATAAAATATCTTAAAAATGTGATCAAAAGATACTATTCGGCCAAGAATATCATATTATCATTCACAAAACAATGAAAAGGAGTTGGATTCTTACTTCGGAATAAGTGGTTTTCTAGACTTCCTCGAAACATGAACTCGTAGACAAGCAGCCTGTGGTCATCTTCGCAGCAATACCCAATCAACTTGACTAAATTTGGATGTCTTAGCTGCCCAAGGAACCTAACCTCAGTCTGACAAAGAAACAAAAGATGAGATACTTCCCGATAATTCTTCCAACATAACGACAAGAATGAGAAGGTAATGATTTTCAAAGTCAATAATATGCATGAAAACTGCCAAAATTGCTTATGGAAGATGGATTTCAAACTAAATGCATCATGTTTCTTTGATGGACAATGTCGCTTATTCTCTTTTTAAAAAGAAATAGAATTTACCTATTCTGAGCATGTGTAGATACACTGTTCTGTTTCTAACTTTCAGGAAATATGCTACTCCATATTTAACAGTATGACTCAGGCTACATGCATGTCGGTCAATGAAATTAATATGTTTAGCTTCATGATACATGCCTAATGAATCGCTCTAACTATGTCTTGCAGCTTCTTGAGAAATTTTCTATTCCAAAAAGTGAAACAAACTAAGAAATATGAGGCAAAAGAAACAAAATTTGCATGATATATTTATTTGCTAGCATACTTGTTAACATGAGTATAACTAAATGCTGCATGTGCCATTGATGTGATATACGTAGTTAGCATCAACAACTACTTTTCCATATAATACACAATTAAGATATATCATGTTCTAGTACGAGTAATTATTAAAGTTCTGCATATCCATGTTCATAACGTACATCAGCAACTGTAGTGAATATTGAACAAGTTAGCAACTCACAAGCCATTCTCTGTGTCCTTGATGTCCATCTTTGTTGAGCACCTTGACTGCAACAGGTAGTGACTTCAGACCAACCCTGACATTCTCATCTATGTAGCCCTTGTAAACAGTCCCAAACCCTCCTTCACCAAGAACGTAGTCAGCACGGAAGCTCTTTGTGATGCTCTCGAGCTCAAACAATGTGAAGTCAATCACATCGTTGTATATGGAGATGTTCTTGGCATCTTCAATTTTCCTAGGTGTTGAAGGATCACTCATATCTGATGAGATGCGGGTGTGCTTCCTCTCTGCAACAGCATTCTTGACAGGATGTTGTAACAAGTGGAGCTGCTGAACTGAAAAGATGATATTTCAACAACAAGAAAGAAAAAATAGTTAAGGTAAAAACGAATTAAGGTAACCAGAAATTCTCATACTTATTAGATAAAAGGCACGTTTTTATTTAAAAAAGAAGGTAATAGTGAACTAATGACAATACTCCATCCATATACAAGTACAACACAGAAAATTCTCATACTTGATTCTATAGCCAGTATGAGTTGAAAATGTTAGGAATTAACTCAGGGATTCATATTGAATTTTCAGCATTCACAGAGATGGTTGGATGAAAGAGAGCTAATCCTGCTGAAATACGTTTAGGAAAAGCTATAATCACAAACTAACATGAGAACTACTGGAACGAGCGCTGGCGATTCCTAGCAATTATAAAATGGTATTCTACTTAATAATACTGTAAAAAAGTACATACATGAGCAAGTTGATTACAGCAAGAGGTAAACAGGACCAGGAGACCAGATCTACTGCACAGTTGCATGCAATAAAAAAAGCTCCAAATTGCAAAAAACAATGCAGCAAACTACAAGAAGTGATTATGTTTTTCCAACTTGCAGGATCATATGAGACTATTTTCTGTTAAACTGAAAGTCAACAGTGCCTCAGTGAAGCAAAGTGCACAGAAATTGCAGCACTATTGGGGGGAGTGCCTATAAATTGTCCAGATGAACACAATGAAGCAGAATTTCTGATACAGCAACCAAGAAGATAAGGAAAGACAGTAAGATCGTAACTTGGCCGGGATATGCAGCAGAGAAGAAATCACAGAGCAACCACACCAGAAAGCTTAAGGAGATGAGGCTTCCCAAAAAAAAAATAGATGGATGTTGAGCAAATGTAGACTGTAAAACAAAATCCCAGAATCCCCATATGCAACTAACAGAAAAAACAATGTTGAACATTTGGAGCAAATGTTGATCTCGGATTTTAATCAAACCTAAACCCGAGAGTACCAAAATGGCGATTTGGAATAGACCCAGCAAGAATCAACATTTGCAGCCAAAACACCCATCCAAGGTCCCAATAAACTCATAGGGCATCATAGTAGAAGGAAAAGACTGCTTTTGACAATTCCCCACTGAACCCACCAACCAAGAGATCAGGGGAGCCCAGAAATAACCACCTAGATCAAATTTTTTGATGAAATTCAGACCATCCAACCCGAGATCCCATCCCAACAACCAGCATCCCAAAAAAACAATCACCGCCCCGAATCGGGAAATCCCCCAAGAAATCAATCGGAGGAAACGGAAGGGAGGAAGGTGAGGAAGTGAAGAATACCTTGCGCGTGCGCCGCGACGACGGCATTCTCCTCTCGCGTCCCGCAGTTGCCCATCTATCTCCTCCTCCTGCTGCTGCTGCTGTTGTTGATGGTGGTGGTGGTGGGTCTCTCTCTCCCTCTCTCTCTTGTAGTGGAGGCCCAAGCTCTCATTCTTGGGCGGGGTGGGGGCAGGCGATGCCTATGCCCTATGCCATGCGCCGCCGCTAGAGGCGATGCTGCGTGCTCTTCCTCCTCCTCGCTCGCTGTGGGTGGCAGGGGAAACGAAGCTTGCTTTGGTGTGTGCGCGTGGGATGGACGGTGGTGTGGTGGGAGAGGCGGCGGCACCAACACCAACGCCTTAACCGTTAACTGGCGGCGGAGGAGACGGCGAGAAAAGACTGTGGGCTGTGCTGCCTGAGATTGACAAGAGACTCTGCTGCTGCTGTTTGGTGTGGGTCTCCCTAAAAAGCACTGCCATTTCACTTCACATTGTTCACCATGGGTTTGGTTCCTCACCTTTTAATTGTCCAGCTCTCTTGGTTTTTAATACAGTACTAACCATCTTTGATAAACACTCTCATGCTACTTTTTCTGTTTTGCAAAAAAAAAACACATCACTATTCCCAACTTCCCCTTCCCTCAAAGATCATTACTTTACTTTTACTTTAGTCCTCTTTATTACTATATTTGTCTCAAAATATAATAAGTTAGTATCAAATAAGACTTATACTAGACGGAGGTAGTGCGTTCTTTGTCCAACTTTTGATTTATAGTAACATAAAAATTAAAAAAAATTACTTAAAGATTAAGTTTTGGTGCTTATTGTCATTACAGTATCCTTTCTCCTTTCAAACAAAGCACTGATCATCGTACTTTTGTATTTACATATTATACTTGAAACACCATAACTCATGAATTACCCTTCAATAACATTATTTTTACTTTGTGAAAGGAATCATTTATCAATCGGACATTTGGCCATAGATTTAGGATGATCGACATTTTTGCAAGTGTTACATAATGAAGTCTCACTATAAAATATAAATCTTAGGCTTTTTATGGGTTTTTTTCATTCATATGAAAAACTAATTGATTTATGTGAATTCCTCTGTTCCAGATGAGTTAGATAAGTCTCAGACGATCCTCATATTCACAATTCTTCCAAAGGAGTAAGATAAGTCTTACATGATCCGCATATTCACAATGGCAGCATAAATTATAGAACAAACTTACGTACGTAATAATTGAGTTGATGGATTTATTTGGAAATCAGTACCATATATGTACTACAAAAGTACGAACCATGAGCAATGGGATCCACCACCTCCCAAAGATTCCTCTTGTTGGGATAATTTGCATTCACAAGTGAAGTAACGGAACTTATGGATTTGCTGGCAACCAATTAAAGGGAAATTGTGTTTTTTTTTCTGCAAAAAAATGAATAATTAAGTGGAGCTAGCTCTGTTTTTTTCCCTGTGGAAACTTTTATTATTCTACATACACTTGTTATTGTCACGTTTCTTGATATACAAGCTCTCTAGGGATGAACACCAAAAGCTTTTATTGTCATCACCATCACAATCTTTTTCAGTTCTTTTTGGTACAACAAAATCGGATCATGACTTGGGAGGATGTTTCTTTTCCATGTCTCCCCTTTTAGTGATAGAATGCTGTTGGGCCATGATATAAGCCATGCATGCATGATAGTACAACCACTTATTTGTTGTCTCAGCAGAAATAGGAAATATGGTAAGCTCAAAATAAAATCTTATTAAAATAATGTGATACTACCTTCCTAAGACAGAGAAGAGGCAATTGTAGTAAATCCATTTAAACTAAGAGGAACTGTATATCAACAAGCTTTCCTCGTTCTCATTTATCACTTGAACAAAACTACAAACTCTTCTACTTCTACTACCAACAAAGTAGATTGTCTAATTTTACACAAATCAAAGAATATAAAATAAGGCTCCTTTGATCAAAGGATTTTTGAAAAAAAATTGTAAGAAATGGATCCTACGAAATTTTTTTCAACATGATCCTTGGAACAAAGGAATTAACTCTCATGGATACTATAAAATGCCTTAGAAATAGACAAGATCATAGGAATTTTAGAGGATTCCTAACATGAGGTTCAACCTCATAGAAATCTTTCTTTGTCCATATCTATCCTTCTCTTGTACTCCATCCAAACGATGATTCATGTAATTTTCTGTATTTTGCTATTCATAAAATTTGGAGTACTAAGACATTCTGCTACTGCATTTTTTTCTATTCCATGTTTTGAAAATCCTAATTCTAAATGAGCCCTAAAAATGAAGAGCATCATGCCTATCTTTACACACACAAAAATCTTATCAAAATAAGTAAATAACAATAAAAAAGAACAAGTTGGCATGAAAATGGAGATTGAGGAAATGTGCTTCCTGCTAGCTTGTGGAAGGAGCATTATAAGAGGAAGGACCACAGACAGAAAAAGATAAGATGGTGGGCATCGGTTAATATCTGCCCATGCAAATATGCAATGCATGTCCAGCAGCATGTGCACACACCATATCACACGGGTGTGTAGCTGCAGGCCGAGCCTACCACCAAACAACTGCAGCAAGCAACTGGGGACTGATCAAGCTAAGCCAAGTTTCTGCAGGTTGCAATATATATATATCATCTTCCTTTTCTTCTCTTTCTTTTGGCCATCAACTGCACTCCACAACCACAACCACAAGAGGGAGAGGAGCAAAGGTTGCAGTGCAGCATGTAGCAGAGAGCTGCATGGATGCATGTGAGAAAGAAAAGAGATACTATCATCGCAGCTGAGCGAGGATATCTTCTACCTTGGAATTAGCAAAAGCTACCCACCACCACCCGCATTCTTATCACAAGTTAAAGCTGCTTTTGCATATGCAATTGCAGGGACCCTCCCTCTCCGATGAAATGAACAAATCCACTTAAGGTAGTTAACATTGCTGTCATGTGCCTTTAAGGTAGTTAAGGTTGTAAATGGCACTTGTGTAGATCAGATCACCAGGCCAGGGTCTGTCTGAAACTAGAGATTCTTTAATTGCACACAGGAATCTTAGACAAATTTCGTAGGAATCCGGCAAATTCTTATGTTTTAAAGGAGTCCAATTAAACCACTTATGTAGTGGATTTCCTTTGCACTTACTGGGTACCAATTTTATGCTTCATTTTTGCTCGACATTTAGTCATGGCACAAGATCACACAATGAATAAACTTTAGCACCAAAACTGTCAGTCTGTCACTACGTTTTAGCTCATGGCCTTTAACTGTCAGGCTTAAAATACAGTACAGTAATCCAGAGTATGATCCAGAGCAAAAGGTTAAGCTGGCCATGCGAGACAAAAAAAATAAAAAGATGGCCGAGTAAAGAAATGGCTGCAGTACTGCAGTGACAGTTGGGGAGAACGTGAGAGGCCTCCGAGCCATGATTATTTGCTTACACATCATCCATATTTCTCTTTCCCTATGATAGAGATCCATTTTTTCTTCCCCTAGGATAGTGATCAATTTTCTCAGTAGCTATATGTGCATGGAATTGCAGGGGAGTTGATTAACAAGGAATGCCAAACGCTCAATTCATCAGTTGTTAAACCTAGTAATGGAGCCAACGACATCATTGAGCCTGAAGACACAACTAATAGCATTTGCCCGTGGATTGTCGACCACTTTTTACAGCACATAGACTATAGAAGGCACTCGGCAGTGCAGCCGCCCAGCGGCGAAGCCGGAGTTACCGCTCGACCTGCTCAAGAGTTGGCTCGATAGTTGATTAAACCCTATATGATTCAAACAAATAAAAATTTACTACTGTCAGCCGAACTAACATAGCATATTTTAGTTGCCACTACCTATAAGAAACACAAATATCTGCTTCAACATTCAGATATGCTATTTTTTTCATAAACTTTTCTACAATACAATTGTATGCAAATCAAGTTGCATTTTAGAAACCGTATCAATGTAAAAGCGTCACTTGTGATTGAAGGGAGTGATTTTAAGCTTTCTACCCCTATAAAAAAGGAACTAGTAGTTACCTCATGATTAAACATGTGGCAATCCATCTCTCAAGCCGATCAGACAGATTGTCAGCGATTATTGTAGATAAACCATCCCTAGATGCATGCATAGATACATGTCAACATGTAATGAGAAGGGTCATGATACGTGTGAAGCGATTGGATGGTAGAGGCTACGTGTGCGTACTTCTGATGGATTAGTAGCGACAAGCACGCGATTAATGAATTAATTAGGCCTGCAAGTGCGTGTATGCACATGGTTGCAAGTTTTGAGAGTTCTTGGGATATGTTAATTAATGAAGTAATTAACTGATGTGATATCATAATTAACTAGTCTGATCGATCCACGCCAAAAAGCTCTTCGCTAGAGGGCCAATAAACCTACATGTCATACATGTCATAGATAAATAAGAGATCATATGTCATAAACTATAAAAACTATGAGTAACAAATCTTTAATTGTCACATTTTAAAAAGTGACAAATAGTTAAATGTTCTTGTGCTTTTAGGCCCAACAATTTTGTGAGTTATGAGGTGCATGCTTAGCCACAGGACAAACTAAAGCTGACCTGCATTATTATTTTATTTTTGTTCAGTCCAGTTCAGTTGTGCTTGCATGCAAACAGGGATCCTTTGATGGCCTGATCAACCGTAAAATTGTTTACAAACATGGTTAGTAATATAGAAATGACAGAGAGATTCCATGAGTTGGTACACTGGTGGAGCCTGACAGTGCAGTGGTGAAAAATTACAGCATTTTCTTAACATTCTAAAAATCAACTCATATGGATTATATGTTTTTACATCTGAAAAAATCAAAATAAAATTCCAAGTGTGAAAAAGATAAATGCTAGCTGAGACAGTGCTTCAACTCTTTTCAGCACTGATGTTCTTTTACTTTAAAAAAAATCAAATCAACGTAATTTAATCTTACAAATTTTACAGGAAGTGGTAATATTAGAGAAATCAATCTTCTTCCAAAACATATCGAATGTTACCATACCCATTCAGAAGTTCACGAGTGTGAAGCTGGTCCATGAATTGATCTCACAGTGTATGATCATTTTCTGATGTGGTAAAGGCCCCCCATTAACCTACACACTAGACAGACAATGATCCATGGATGAGGTTGTCATGCCAACCTGATTCTCAACGGTTTCCTCACTGACGACTTGACCCCACCAACATCATCCTGTCTATTTCTACATGCTAATTAAGCATGGGACCGGTAGGGAAAAAACAGCAAAGAGAGGGTGATTGAGGATTCCATTTGCATTCCAGTCCAGGCCCCATGAAATGAAACCAAACCAAACAGGAGTACAGGATTCCAGGTGTGAGATGAGATGAGATGACATTTTTGATAATAATAATAATAAGTGACCATGGTCTCTGCGACAGTCGTCAGATGCGGTCGTTGGATTATACAGCAACTCGATCTCTTCACCTTGCCCCACAGGATCGCATTCGCATGGCGACATCATCAAAACACTACACATTTCTTCAATTTTCTTTTCATGTCACACTCTGCCTTCAAGTTCAAGTTTCAACTCCACTCCATATACAGTTCAGTATTCCAAAATTCCAATTCATCACAGGGGCAAGCTACATTCTCAGCTCCTCAGCTTGAAACATAGTAGAAAAATTCATATGAAAAGACTGGATCTCATCTCTCGTACTCCTTCCGTCTTAATAAAAATTTAACTTAGTGCAGATATTACAAATCTTACGATTATAAATCTGAACAGCTGTCTGTCCAAATTATATGTCACATCTGTATTAGATTAAACTTATATCTATCTATCTATTAATAATATTATATTATTAAGACAGCTCGAAAAGAAGACACCACGTTGGCTGTGAGGACTAGAAATTTTCACATTAATCGAAGAAAAAGAAAAAAAGAGTCCAAGTAGAAATACAATCTAAAAAATAACTGAAATTCAGAATTAAAAATAAGCAATATTGAAATAAGAGTCTATACAAGAACCTAATACGAGATTAATTAAAATTCAAAATAAAAAATAAATCTGAAATTAGGAAAAGAAAAAAGAGAGTTCAAGTAGGAATACAATCTAAAGAATAACTAATATTCAGAATTAAAAATAAGCAATATTAAAAAAAAGAGTAGATATAAAAAAACCCAATACGTGATTAATTAAATTCGGAATAAAAAATAGAAAAATCTAAAATTAGAATTCTGTTTGGCACATCATTTCATTATTCTGGGAGGATACATGCACGTAGGTAGTATCCTCCCAGACAGTTGAGTCCATCAAGTCACGCGTGTTCATAACAAGTAGTAGTAGTACTGTTCTATTTACCATAGCTCTGTAGGTCCATTCACATGTGAGCAAGATAGAGTGATAAACACACAAAAGCTACTAGACAGGTGTCAGTGTGTCACAGTCCAAAATCAAAGCCAAGCCAAGCCAAACCAAGCCAATATATTGGCAGGCAAATCAAGTGACGCCAGAAACAGTGCAGGTTGCTTACAGGAGAGCAGGCACAGGCTGCCCCAGCAGCGTGCTCCGGCTGCTCATCAGTGTGCTACTGTTTGGAGATCACAGGTAGCACATCTCTTTCCATGGCGATTAGCGTGTACCACACTGAACCAGCAGACTGCGACCATTTAGCAGCCTGCTACTGCTTGCAACCATTTTGTCAAGGTCCAGTGATTCACAGATCAATGTGTATCATAATAAGATCCCAACGTGTCACCAACCCAGCCTTGAAAAAGCATCCAGATTCCAGACACAGTTGCTGTCACCGACCCACACAAATATCAGTTTGACAATGTTCAGTTTCAGATCATAACAGAACTGTACCAAATATATGAGAAAAGGACTCGCATAAGATGATGCCACGTGTACATGGCAACTCCGCAATAAAGCATAAGAAATAGTTGATCAAGCTTAACATTCATACTCTACAACAATTCTGAACAAAAAATCTACCATCTCAAAATAACACAGCTGGTATTGGCGGTGACAAAGGGCCATATACAGGGAAATAGGGTCTCCAGCATTACCCAAGTCAGCACCATCATCAGGGTTCTGAAGTTTCCTAAGCTATATCAGCAACATGAGAATAGTAACCACAAGACTGTAAAACTGTGGATCATCTACCCGCTGCATTTGTAGCCAGAAGGTTGCGATCTAAACATCTGGGCAATAGCATTAATGCAAGACCTGTTCCTAAGTTACTCTCCATTGACAAAGCTTTTACTGTCATAGTACTTCTTCTCACTGGCTTCTTTCTTCTCGTTCCGTTTCTGCAGAGCAACACCACAGAACAACAATGAACAAAACCACAGCACATCAATGGACCAGAATAAATAAATGCAAACTACACCAAGCCCCCACACCAAACAACATGTTGCTGAGCAGAGTTATAGCATGAAAAAATTGGTCCCAGAGAAACAGACAAATATTTAATGTGCATATGCAAAGGGCTTCAATAAAGCACTAACACATTATCACAAACATCGGTTTATAATAAATCCTGTACGCACATCATTAATATGAAGTAGACAACAGGCAAATCACATTTATTTAACTGGGATTATGTACTTTACTACATGCTGCATGCACCAAAGAGAAAAAACAGACTCCACATGCCAATTTGATGTAGCACCAATATACCATGTTACATACCTGGTAGGCTTCGTGGTTAGCAACTATCCTCCTTATGATAGTACTAGTAGTGATGTCTAAAGGGCTCTCCAGTCTACGGTAGATGCCCATAGCCCTTGGAACAGCATATGGATTTAAATCATCCTGATAGGTGCACAAGTAACAGTTGTTAATGATCAATGCTATACATCTTTATATTCTAAGAAAAAGTATTGAGTTAGTAACCTTCATAAAGTCCATATTCTCGGCAATTGTTCCATGAACAACCAACGAAATATTAAATGTGGTAATCTGCATCGAAAAAGGAAATTAGCTACCTCCAGACACACTGCAAAGACACGTAGTCACATACCCTGATAATCATAAGTAACAGTTAAGGGTATGAATTTCAGATGGTCAATTTCAATGATATTGCATACAAATACATAATTTGGTTCTTAACAACATATCTAACTGAACTAAATCAAATTAAACGTTTGGAACTAAGCCAGGTCCTATACTTTTCATTTATTTGACCGTGACATAAAAATAACGCTATGTGCAATCGTGCATCAGCAAAAATTCATGTATAAGCACAAATCAGACCATATCTATATCTACAATTAATAATAGCTGTGAGCAAGGCTTTTGCTGGAGTAGCATAAATATCATGTTCAATCTTTGTACTGTGCATGCATTAGATGTGCCATGTTCAATGAACTATTACTAGAAGTTGCATCAAGCAATTCATACTACAGTAAGAGAGCATCATGATAAAGTAGAACAGAAAACTAACCATATCTTTTGAAACATCCCATGGAGCACCAATGATCACCTCATCAACATAACGGCAAGCCAAAACACTCAAACTTCTCTCATGGAGGTTCATGATTGGGCGATGTGGTCCTCTTGTTGAACTGGCAAATACAGTGAACACTAAGAACCCCCAAAGACAGAATGTTATGATGACGGAATTGAGTAGAGATGTTATGCTTGAATACAAATACAACCTGACTATAAACTAAGATGCAAAACTGAAAAACAGTACAAGCATTGTAACTTGCAAAAATTGAGAAAGTGAAAAAAATATTAACCATCATATTACCTTATAGTCTGGTCTGTGTGAATACCCACGAGCAGGAAATCTCCAAGCTCTCGAGCGAGTCGCAATATCTAAGTAGAAGAAACTATAAATATACAGGAAGTCCAAATCACTATGTTTTAGAGAGGTCATTTCAGTCTGCACCCTTGCAATAAGAAATGAGAAAAAAAAAACAAAGGTACAACCAACAAATGCATAGGCAAGTTGCTCTACATGCTGAGGCAGGCGTTTGACTTTGCATTTACCTCAACATGTCCAGCATGGAATAGATCAAATGCACCATCTATGTACACTATCCGAGAATCTGGACCTGGCCCCTGCATAGGTAAAGCTGACAGTCAACAGAAAGAATAAGTGGACGTACTCAGCAAGTAGTTTCATCTAGTGAATAGTATCAAAAGTAACAGCTTGAAATAAATGACATAGACGATTAATGAAATGATTAATTAATAATTGAGCTTAGCAGCACACTAATTCTTGTTGAAAATTCAAGAATGGTAACAGGGTCCTGAAAGCCAAATAACTTGTGTTGTACTGTTTCATGGCAAAAAAAAATGAGGCATTTTTATGCTGTCAATGTTTTATTCATGCCTTCAAAAAATATGACATCTCAAAAAAGAAATTGGCAATCAAAGTTTTACATGAGCAGTTCAGCAAATGATCTTCCATGAAAGAATGTAAAGAATTGTACCCTGCTATTTGAGAACTGAACTATTCTCCGAGATGTAGGAAGAAAATGAGATATCCTAGTTCCACTTCCAGATCCACTATCATCAATTTTCTGGCCATGCCCGTGACTGAACTGCCTTTGTAGTGAAGAGTGGTTGTGACTATCAGAAGCTGATCTCTCTCTAACACAAAGGAGCATTCTTCCTGCAGTTTATTCACTAGAAAGATGAGCTACACAGTTAGCATGAGAAGAAAACCTATTCATGACCATAAGCAATTTAGTGATACAGAAGGGACTTATGTAGTTAATTGTCTGGAGAGCTTAATAGCTTATCAGTTGGTCATGTGATAATAAAGCAATACTTTGAATGTTTTCCTGAAGTACCACATCAGGAAAAATCAGGTGAGCATTGACCTTGTCTACAAATAATTATTTGATTGACCTAGAAATAATTGCAATGTTGGAAATTGCTTATGGTATTGAGCCATAGAAATAACTTGTAAAGTTGGAGTAGTACATAACAAGAGCCCATATATTCCCTTGCAATGGAAGTTTCAGGTTAATTTCGCTATGGGGAAAAACTTCAATGATTAAAACAGAAAAAAGAACTAAAACAGAATCAGTACCAACGATGTCCGTCGTCGACACTCCCTCGGTTCTTTTAATCTGCTTATATCGACCAGCCTTTTTGGCAAGGGCATATGCATCAGTACCATCTGGGAGCAGACAAGGATCATCACCATGGATAATGTAATCTATATTGTACTCATTGAATAGCTTGTTCATGAAATCTTCAGTTATGGCATAGGGTGCATCTGGAATGACATCATGAACCCATTTTACAGCACGGACCATTATCAACCTGTATACCAGAAAAGGAAAAAATAAAAAAGAATCATTCTAAGCAAAACGAGATTTTTTTTTTGGGGAGTGGCAAATATGGATATATGATTATATATAAAACATTCAAAGAAAAAAAACTGCAAGCCTAAGAGGAAAAAATGACTTAAATTGCATATGGCCTGGTGTCACATGTAAGGTTGATAACACAGCTAAAAATAGGAAGAGACTATACAGAAACACCAATCTGTGCAGTAACTCCTAAACTGCAGAACCAGATACAAGGAAAGCAGTAAACAAGAACAGAAAACCAGCAAAAATAACAAATTTATACCGTTGCTAAACCACCATGATGATACTTAAACCAGAAAAAAAAGGGTTAATTCGATCCATGCCATTGCAAATATGTTATTTCAGATAAATGCCATTGCAATTCGTCTATTCGTACTCGTGCCACTCAAATTTTACAAAACTAGAACCGTGCCACTACCGTCATGTTTTTCATCTTCTTCCTTATCTGCACATAGGACCCACCTGTCAGATTCATCTTCTTCCTCCATCCTCCCCTCTTCTTTTTTTCCCATCTCTCTCCACCACCTCTCAGCCTCCCCACCAATCCATCCCGTCCTCTCCCTCCTCACTCGACGCAGCGAGTATGGAGGTCGGAGCGAGGGCAGTTGCGACGGCGGCAACTGGCGGCGGCGGTGGAGGAGGAGGAGGAGGAGCAACAGGGGCAGCGGGAGCAAACGACACGACCGGCGCACGGACCAGCAGCATCCCGCCGGCCCCCTGCGCACGCTGCCATCCTCCCTCAGCGACAACGAGGACGACAACGTCTTCTTGTTGCCACCGGCCACCACGGCCACCTCCGGACCGGTGAGCACCTCACGCCGGCCGCTCTCCCTCGTGTCCTCACTCGCCGTCCGGCCACCTCCTCACTACCCACCGTGAGCTCCGCAAGCGGCAGGAGCACCTCGCCGTCGTCTACGAGTCTTCGCCGCCGCCGCCGGGTCTGCTCGCGTCGGGTCGCGCCGCGCCTTGCCAGATCCGCCGTCGCCGCTTGCTCCACCGCCATCGCTGCCGCTGCCGCCGCCGCCGACGCTGCCGCTTGCTCGAGCTCCACCCCATCGTCGCTGCTTGTAAACAATCACCAGCTCCCGTTGTTGCCACTGATGCAAGACGGAGAAGGAAGGAGGTGGATGGAAAATGTGACGGTAGTGGCACGGTTCTAATTTTGTAATTTCAGTGGCACGGCTATGAATAGACGAATTGTAATGGCATTTATCTGAAATGACATGTACAATGGCATGGATCGAATTAACCCAAAAAAATAAAGGTAACTTGCAGCACCTAACGTCTAAAATGCCACACATGCCATGCCATGTGAGTAGCTTGTGATTATCAATAAGACAAGTGAAAGCAAGGTATCACTTAACAGGTACTTAAGGCAAACTGAGCAGAACCAAACTTGCAAGTCTGGTATGGTTCATCCTTACAAGTTTTTTTTTCTCGAACACGCAGGAGAGCTGCGTATCATTATATTAAGATCCTTACAAGTTAATAAGTTCTTTGAATTTGTTTGAACATACAGACCAAACAGTCTGTGTTTAGCACTTTGAGAAGCAAACTTTTTTTGGCTGTTTTTCTCCTTCAGGCACCCAAAAGAAATAGAGCTAATCTTGTTGGTTACCGCTTAGATATTGAATCCGTACTACCCTAGGAATCAGAGAAACATAAGCACTGATCCACCACCACAATTATCAGAAAATTTGCCCGCAACTAACTACAACCCACATGTCACATTATTTCCCTTAGCAATTTCAAGTTTCCAGATAGAATTACAGGACTCATGCTCAAATTGGGCAGACATATATCTGATCTGTTGGGGAAAATATTGCCACTTCATATCCCTATAAAAGTGCTCAAGCAGTAAATTGTGTTGTGCCACAGTACATTGAACATCATTAAAGAGATGAAATTGAAACAAATTGGTGTGCCGTACAAATTAAGCTATGAAGAAGTAGTATATTCCCCATTTATAGGAGAAAATCAGTGTACAGCAGAAAATGAAACAAAAGTAAGGAACTTTGATGCCGCAGCTTCTCCACTAAAACGTTAAACCGGCAAAAGATGGCACATAAGCAACAACCCACAAAATTAACTTCAAATGCCGAGATAGAACTACAGGACTAGTTGAAAAAATTGTAACTTTTGGTCATACAGCCCTCTGGGATCCTTTTGGTCATGAAGTTGTAACTTGATACTGGGGGTTGTGACAAATGCAATTTAGACTAGCTGGGTAGCCTTGTGGGTTTTTTGGGATGTTTAGTGCCTTTCTTGAATCTCCAGCCCAAGTATAACCAGGTGGTGTTCCTGTTGACATACTGGGGAAAAAAATGATGTTCAGAGGGCGCTAACGCCCAGACCTGAAGTGGCTGTAGGCTGCTCTTCCGTTTTTCTGTTTTTTAGATACCTTGTCGGTTTCAAAATTTCTGTAATCTCATTTCTAATATATGGAAATGGGGGGAGTTTGGTTTGATCAAAAAAAGGATTAGCGAAAAAAATTGAAACTGATAGGCACATTTGTAGAGGAAAAATCTACTGCTTTATAGACTAAATTTGAGTAAATCACGCTCAAACAGTAATCTTCGTCGCAGAACAGCATGGTAGAATTACATTGTGCATCATTAAGAAATTAAAAAATAAGGTGAAACAAAAAGGGTTTGGAATGACCTCTCGTGGAGCGGCGTGACCGGCGGGCCCTTGTTGGCGGTGATCTCGTCGTCGCTAACCACGCCGACGATGAGCTCGTCCCCGAGGGCGTGCGCCTGGCGCAGCGCGTTGCAGTGGCCGTAGTGCATCATGTCGAAGCAGCCATCCATGTAGACGCGCACGGGGCGTCGGCGTCCGCGGCGGAACCTGCGGCGGAGCGCGTCGACGGGCGGCAGTGCGGCAATGGCGACGGGGCCGGCGAGGTGGAGCGCGACCACCGAGGCCCCGAGCACGATCCCGCCGATGACGCACGCCGCCACCAGCTTGGCGCTGCGGCTCCCCGCCCCCGCCTCCATAATGAATTGGGAGATTGAGCAGTGCGAGAGAGACGCGAACGAAGAGGGAGACTGCTCCTGCGCGAGAGAGCGTGGGAGGAGGGATCTAGGGTTAGGGATTGGGGCGCGAGGGCGGAGGAGGTGGCGCCATTCGAGGCCGCGACGCGAGGAGAGGGAGATGCGGCGTGGTGCGGGAGAGGAGAGGAGAAGGCTATGGTTCTCTCTGTGTCTCCGAGCTCCGCGAGAGCGAGATGAGGGGGAATTCGCTGACCCGTGGGACCAACGAGTCAATTAGCGTGGCCCACATGGCGGTGTGACGTGGCATAGCAGAAGTTGCCAGGTTTGGCCCACGCGTCAGGGAGGGAGCAGTTCGTCTGTAAGCCTGTAGGAGATGAGATTATTGAGATCACCAACGTGTGTTGGTTGTCATATAATATAATCCATCCATCCACGTATGGCATCGAAAATAAATACGACAATAACAAACACCACACGACATTAGCATCAGGATGAGGGTTTATGGATGAACATTTGTAAAACTAACTCAATGGCAAGATGGACAAGGATGTGTGTAGCTAAGATGGAACTTGATCGATTACGACGTTGGATATGCTGCCCAAATGCTGCTTCATTTGCAGCCAGCATCAGATGCGAGCCCCATAAAAAAAAAATCTCAAGTGGAGCACATGAAAACAGAGATGAAGCTGAAAATGACAAATTTTGGTACGTGTATGGTTCTGTTTCTACCTCAAAGATGCTAGTACTACTGTTGAATAGTATCATCTCTTAGTTTTCCCTGTCTTCGAGGTGTGTATGCAAAAAGGAAAATTGATCTGAATGACCCAAGGATAAAGTATATAGTCAGCACTCAACACAAATGACTAAGTTTTTCCTTAATTTTTATCTTGTTACCTGGGGCAAGTATGAGTGACACTGACACCAATTCCAGCACGGTGGTCAAAAGAATAATAGCGAAGATTTCAACCGTACCAAAAACTACGAATGGAACTGGAAATTTTCAACACAAAATTAATAAGACTTTGGAAGCCGGTCCAATCGGGGCATTTTGTGTGGTTGTTACTAAACCTCAGCTGCTGCTTCTTCTTCTTCTTCCCTCGTTCACAGGCACAGGGTTCCGATTTCTACTCATTTATGACAGGACCAGGCTACACACACCAGCAAAATACCATGCGTGCAGGCAGCAGGGTAACAGCAAAGAAGAAGCACAGTTACTAGTATAAAATGAAGGGTTTTTCTACAACAAACTGAATTTACAACATGCTAAACGAGTACACTACACAAACAGGATGTCAGCAAAATACATACAAATCCCTCCAAACTGCGGTTAAAGCGCCATCTCTGCTTGAAGTTTGGTCAGTTCAGCCAAATCATTGACTGGTTGAGCAGAAGTTGTAACTCCCGGTGATGGTTCAATACGTGTCCTCTCTGGTGGTTCAGGCAGCTCATTCTCGAGCTCTTCCTCCTCCAGATCTTCCAGCTCTGCTTCTAGCTCATCCTTCATCAAAATAAATAAATAAATAAAAACTAAGTCAAGCATCTTATGAAAATTGACACCGTGTTTAAATGCATACATGTATTTACATCTCCGTGGAATGGCTATTTTGAATTAAAAAAAACACGAATATTAGGGAAGGACTTAATATCAAATAAATAGAAGGGGTGAGGCTTCGAACCCAGGCCGGCTAGCCCACCACCTTGTGGAGCTAGCCGGAAGACCCCTAGGTGTTTCTCAGCTATTTTGAATTACATAACTTGATCTTGCACCACTTGTTAACTGACACCAAAGGGGAAAAGGAAAGATGAGCAGTACCTCGTCAAAATCAGCAGAAGCGCCAATTGGTGTTGCAAGTGCCTCCTGTATCTGCCTCATATTCTCTGTATGTTCGTTTGCCTCTTCAATGGCATTTTCAATGTCATTGATACTCCTGTGGAACAATCGTTGTTACCAGTTTATCTAAGTACACATTATTTTAAATTTAGTTTCAGCACATTGGCTACATCTAAGCCAGAAAGATATATTTATGTATGCATAAATGGACATTGTTGCTGAATTTAACTATACATGCTGTAAGTTTGTAACCATATTTAAGTTCACAATGTGCACACAGGCTCAAGAAGACACTGCTAGGCTAGTACCTTTTCGAGTCGTATTACTCAATTTCAGAAACCATGATTGTAAAGAAGAGAGCAAACACAGACTTACACTGACTGGTGAATAGCTTTGACAGCAGATGATCCAGAGCGCAAAGCATCAACAGTATCTGTAGTTGCCTTTGCGCTCTCAAGCATTATTATCTAGCATACCAAAACAGATTACTTCCTGTCAATTTATTTCAACCTTCCAGAATATCGAAATGCTTCCAAATTCAAGATTAATATGCACACATATCTTTCATCACCTGATCATGAACCCGTAATTGGAAGTTTGCTAGCTGCTCAATCTGTGTTTCATACAACTTCTTTTTCTTTAGACATTGAATTGCAGCTGCAACAAACAGGAAGTTATTTGTCATTTAACTAAGAGAAAAGTACATTTTAAGTCCCTTAACTTCTATCAAAGCCTAAAATTTGTCCCTAAACTTCAAAACTGGACACTATTCATCCCTCAACACTTTAAACTTTAATTAACAAAGGCATCACAAGCTTGAGAAACATTTATTTTCAACATTAAGGAACCATAAGTTCGTAACCATATATTCAGGGAATGGTATATCCACATATGCAAGCATACTAACCCACAATTTTTCTCCTGTCTTATACGTGAGGTATGGGTTATGTGCAAGACATGAACATGGGAGGTTGGTATTTGACCAAAACACAATGGTCACGTATTGCACAACCAAACACATTTGTGAAAAGTTGTGAAATTCTTCAAGTGCTAATGCAGAATCCAAAAAAAAAAAAAAACTTCAACAACCTTAGGTACAGCAAAATTATCACAAAATTGTAAGACATGTGCAGTATGTTTCTTGACAAACAAATAAGTTTCTTCGAAGAAATGCCTACCGCTTTTGTTCTTAGCTTTTGTATAGTCCTTAGCTCTTTCGACTTCTGCAGAAGCCTTTTTCTGAAGGAAACACTCTTTCTTCTCCAGCATTTCTAGAGTCTACACATTTATATCATATTAAAAATAAACAACTGCAAATGGTAAAAATAAAATAGCAAAATCAACATCTTTGGCAATATTCATAACTCAGAGCAACTGAAATTCATCCAGTTAATTACCTGGTATCAGTTCCCTGACATATAAGAGGATGCCAACTTTATTTCGGCTAAGTTAAAGCTTTCTTCAACATTACAGAACGTTTATTATGAGACATGTTGCTTTCTGACATTAAATATGAGACAGAATACAGTAATATAAGTCGCAGAGGCTGCAGCTGAAACAATACATCGACCTAATTTGAAGTTTATTTTCCTTTTCAATTTACGATTACCACGCCGGTCGTATATTTTTTTTTTGTGCCCAAACATACTCTATATCAATGCCATCAGAATTGTCAGGATCAAATACTTTCTTTTATTATGTTCTTAAAACATAAGGTTCTGTCAAAAAAATGACTAGGGCAATTTGGCTGACCAAATCTCAAATTCAACTAAGTAAAATCTTCTAGATCAATGGCAGCAAATGGTCAAGATAAACAGATGGCTAGTTTTGTCCATGTCAAGAAATAACTTAACAGTATTTTTATTTCACACTTTCTTCTAGAAGCCCATTGGGAACACAAAACATTCACATTGCTGCATTCAACATAAGGTGAACAAGGTTGCTTCATGAGATTGGTTTCCATATTTACTTGGGTGATACATAGTAATGAGGATCTGCATTCTTTATATATTTCCAAGTGGTTAGTTCCTAACTCTAGAGTCTAGACCTTTTTATTAACAAAAACTAATTAGAGATATCTCCAAATTGTGCTTCC
Organism: Oryza officinalis; assembly: GCA_008326285.1. Classification (NCBI taxonomy): domain Eukaryota; kingdom Viridiplantae; phylum Streptophyta; class Magnoliopsida; order Poales; family Poaceae; genus Oryza; species Oryza officinalis. The sequence goes on along the minus strand of BDMV01000012.1, from coordinate 1,563,740 downwards.
TATCTTGTTGACAAATGCTTAACACAATACCCCTATAGCAGATAGATTTCTTCTGAGGAAACTTAAACAAAGAAAGCAGCAACGAAAACTAGAAATGATAAACAAAAAGAAAAGGGATGAACAACCTCATGGAGCCTATCCAAAGTGGGGAGGGCAGAGGAGGCAGCCCCCTTCTTCTTGCTCTTGGGCTTTGACAGCAGTTTCTTCAGCATCTTCTTGTAACACTCACTAGATCTTCAATCTCAGGTGATGATGGCCTGTGTGGGAATAAAGAGGTGAATGATGAATGTATGTGGCCTCTCCAGTAGGATTGAAGATCAAGAGGGGGGGAGTAAAGGGAAAGGTGGTTGGAAGCAGATTCCTTGAGAAAAGTAGGATGGAAAAGGCAGAGATAGCCAAGGAAGATAGAGAAGGGCATGCCTGGTTGTCTACTAATGAAAAAGAAAGGATGACAATATGGTGAGGTCACTATATTGAGATACATGCTAAACTTTTTGTTTATGATAATTGCTTGTTTATGGCAACTTATTTTTCAAAACAAATATATCTTCAAAGACAAAGAAAATGAAGTTTTGTTGATACAAGCGTGAAACATTGTAATTATAGTGCTCTAGACTGTATAATAAAAGATGAACTGAAAACCTTGATTTTTTTTTTTGCGAGGGAAAACCTCGAATTTAGTAATTTACAACTAGTGGAGATTTTATGTATGGTAAAAGATGAACTGAATATAGTTCATGTCAAGACCTTCAACAAGGCCCCTCCCCAAAAACCAAACTAATAGCAAAATGACTGGGACGATTCTATCTCTACCGTAAGCACAACTGTTTTATTTAGAACGCAACCAACACTTTCAGCTTATCAGAAAGTGTGTATTAGGTATGTTGGAGTAGGTTTGCCTTGCAGCCTAGATATTTTGGCATGTTGTTGCATTCACGATTCAAGCGGTTAGTTGTTCGTACTTTACATAGGTAATCTTGACAACAGCTGTGCGTCTCTATAGTCTGAATCCTACACAATACTTTATAGGTAGTTGACCTGCTATTTATCCATTGCAGTTACGATCAAAACTTGTGGTTTGCACCTCTCTCTTTTTTTCCCATTTTACTAATGTGGGTGAACTGCAGCATCCTAAATTTGAAATACAACTAAAAGCAACATAAAGTGTTATTCTTAAACCAACTTATTTTTTAATTCCTGAAGGATCTAACTTTTGCAAGCAAGATTATTTTTTTTTTCAAGTAGGACCCTTCTAGATGCCCCAGCCCCTCTCCCTGTTCATCTGTTTGGCTGCAAAATTAGCTGTCGGCTCTCCCAAGTCCCACCATAAGAAGAGAACAGCAAGCACTCACGAATGTCAAAACCAAAACCAAAATCAGGTAGCTCAAGAATAGACAAATTCCTGCAAGATGGAAATGCAAATCTGAAACATCCACATGGTATGCAAACAAGTGCAGCACCTCCCAGACCTAGGTACAGTAGTACATAACAATATAACGCGATGAATAGAGGGGGGGAGAAAAACTCGGTATCCACCAACCTTGACCTTGCTAACACCGCATTGAGTGATGGAGCCGTACAGCCGCACAAGCCTGAGGCCTCCGCTGCTCCGCCTGCGCCGCCCTCGGAAGAAGAAGAAGAAGAAGAAGCACAAGTCCCTCCCGACGCGCAACAACCTCGCCGTAGTGCACTGGCTGCGAGTGACTGCAACTTCTGTTCTCTGCGGCGGCCTCTGAGCCAGCCATGGTGATCTCATCGGAAAGGAAACCCTCCTCCTTCTGGGCTTTCCAACATATGAGCCCGGCCCACCTTCGCTGTGCAATGAACAGCCCATCTATGGCCCACTGTTGCACGTTCCACAACCCGCGCTCTTCCATCCATCGCCTTCCCTTCCTCCCACCTCCATCTTCCATTCCTCCCTCACCAGCAGACTGGATCGCCACCAATCGCCTCGCCGGAGTTGATAGGAATTAGGCTGTGTTCTAAAGTCCTAAAAATCTGGATATAGATATAAGATAAAGAAAATCTGGATGAAGATATAGATATTTGGATGAAGTTTGCATAGTTGTTCATATGGTTGTTGATTTCTAGTTGTCCATATGGTTGCTGATTTCTACATGAATACAATACATATGAATAGCATTTGCATATATTTTCAATATGATGTCATCATTTATACGAGGAAATAACAGTACGTAGATTACCATAATTAATCCTTGTAACATCAGACGATGTCGTACAGTAATAGTTATGTAACAAACAGGTTGTCTACCACATGCTATTAGCAATATAATCACGAACCGTATCCATAACAACCTTGCTATCAAGTGCATGGTACGTGACATGTGCTGGCGCTACATCCGGTACCGGGTGAACATGAGCATGGTAAAGGGGGTTCGTACTTATAGAGTTCGGTTCAGTTGTGTCAACCATAAAGTTGTTCAATGCTATGGCGGCATGAATAATCATGTTGTGTGCACGTGGTGCGTAAGCCGGAATCCCTTTCAAGATTTGCCACCTTGCATTGATATGTCCGAAAAGTCGTTCAACCGACCCGCGTAGGGAGGAGTGATAGAAATTGAAATTCTCTTCTCTGCCTTCGGGAGGCGCAGCTTCTTCGAATTGAGGCTGCCAGTACCTCACTTCAGGATATGGTGCGAGAAAACCCTGCCTATTTGCGTACCCCTTGTCGACCAGAAAGTATTTGCCTACAAAAAAATACTTAATGACGTCACTCCCAACACATGCAATGTTTACCGTAAAGACAATTATAGAGATATGATAATACTTGGCGGTGGCCTGGGGAACCGATCGGGGTACTTCATCATAGCACTCAACAATACGCGGTGGTCATACACCGACCCCGGCCAACCAGCTACGTTGAAGATTATGCGGTCGCTCCAGTCAGAAATGACCAAGACATTCTGAGTAGTGTCCCCATCTCGGTTACGGTACTGATTTCCTAGACTGGCAAGAACTACAACTTGCACATGTGTTCCATCTATGGCTCCTATAGAGTTGTAAAACTGTTGGTACCTACTGTCGTTGAGGAGACGTGGATGAATTGTACTGAACGTAGGGTCGACCGGCCGAACTATGTCACGTGCCATACGGACAATCGCATGAAGCACTCGGTTGAAATATTTTGAAACAGTTGACCCGGACCGTTCGAACCGATTGTTTGCCCTCCTGTTAGCTTCACCACCTGACATTGTCCACAAGAAAATTCCTACCGCTTCCAACGTGCTAACCTCGTAAGATGCAGTCAAATTGTACTTTCGGTGAAGGATATCATCAAGTAATATCACCTGATCAGCTCGCATACGAAACATGCTCCTGCACTGAGCTGCATTCCCTAATGTTTGCATCATCCACTGTTGCCTGTCAATAGGGGCACACGTCGTGGTGCCCTCTGCGGTCGTACAAGTCCAGAAGCAATGAATCCTTCGATGTAATCTTCGATATATTGTTCCACCTCATCGTCAGATATCTCGCCCATAGTACCTTCACTATCGTCATAACTGTTGTCGGTACTCATCGTTCCGTCGTTTCTGAAAAAAAATGACCAAAAATCATCCCAAGAGATATGAGTCATCCATTTGTAATCAAGTCGGGCCCAACAAAATACAGGAATACATGGAAGCAACTAATGTTCCTGCTGCTAGTAAAATTATCGAGAAGAATGATGCGATACCCAAATTCTTAGCATAGCATTAATATATGTTCATGACAACACAAATCAGTCTTCAAACCACAAATAAACTCTACCTTCCGTACAAATTAACTTGAATGGTAAACTCGGCAGTTAACAAGTAGAAATTACGATACAACACATGCAAGAAAATTGCAGCTAGTCCACCGTTTCTTCAGAACCTCAACACTCATCTTCACCATCGCAGCCGCCAGAGGAACCTGACCATTGGCTGTGAGCACCGCCCTGATCCCCCCATCCCTCTGTGCCACTCGGCTGACCGGCTGCTTTGAATTGTGATTCTGTCTGCTGGGGCTGCCACGGGTTTGGGCTTGACGCCGGATGGTGGTATGTGCTCCACTGGTCGCCTGGTGGTGCCGCTCCCCACGGTGGCATTGCCATTTGCGCCACCTGTGCCCACTGCTGTCCTGACTGCTGCCTCTCAGGCAGCCACTGCTGGCTTGGCAACTGCCCAGGCGGCAACCACTGCTGGCTTGGCTGCTGCCCACGCGGTGGCCACTGCTGACTTGGCTGCTGCCCAGGGTGTCCGCTGATGGCCTGGCGGATGCAAGAATCCCTGCCCACTCCCTTCAGGACGACACCAAGGTGGCCATGAAGGTGGAACCATGCCAGGGTTATACCCTGGTGGCTGTCCCCAATGTGCTGCCGGCTGCTGAACCATGCTAGAAGGAGCCGCTGTGGGTGGTATGTATGCGAATAGAAGCATTTTGCGACGTTGCTCTTTGTTTTCACAAAGCCCAAACTGCTTTTGCTAGTACCAAGGCATGAACAAATGCATCGCGGCTGTCCACTCTTGATCCCCTGGTTTGTACCCATCATCCTTCAACAGTTGCATGCAGGTCTCCACTGGCAGAACACCATGCTCATCATTAACTTTGGAGCTAGCTGATTGCTGAGCTTGCTCCTTGTACTGAACAAAGCGGGCTGCAATATCTATCATCCGGTCATCGCTCTTTGTTCTCTTCGATGAGCCTCCTGAGCCGCAAAGGCCACTCTCCGACCTCTTCTCCTTACCCCTCCGCCTGGAGCTTCCACTACCTCCTGCCTGGGTGGGGGATGGTACATCAATTGTGGCAGCAGCTGCATTGGTTTCAAGGTCCACATAGGGTGTGTTCCAAGCAGTCCAGCATGCAGCAGCCCCTTGAGGAAGGTTTGATGGGCCTCCTGCACAAGGACTGTGGACCTGCTGCCCCTGTGAAGCTTGCGGGTTAGCAGCAGCACCTTCCAGGCTCTCACCTTCCTCAGCCTCAACCTCACGAGGAACATCCCCATGATCCCCAAGCACTAGACGGCCAGCAAACACAGCCTCGTGCAAATCTGCGAAAGGCAAAGGTCGTTTCTTGAAGACCTTGCATTTTTTTTAACCTACATGTGAAATACAATTGGACAGATTAGAACGAACGACATGAAAAACAATTTTGCACTCCAAACAGTTATTGCAAGCAGCTGGGAATAAGGAAGGTAAAATTGTTTGTGAGTAGAGTAAATAGTTGTCGGGCACGCATAAATCAGCTGTAGCAAAAAGGTGCAGCAAGCAAAAAAATTGTAATGGCCACTGTCATTTCAATCGTAATGTAAATGGATGGCAGCAAATGTTGGTACCGTAACAAAAGGTGTGATATTATGCAGGAGGAAGCTGAATCGTCTCCATGGTTAGGTTTCATTCATACAATTTAGCAGTGCACACATATTAATTCCTGTTTATGTTACATGCTGACTCCCTAATGATTTCAAAAGCAAAGTAGTTGCATTTGGTTCGCCAGCTCATGCAATTCTTCAGAATTAACGTTAAGAAATCATACAAATATACAGATTGCCGGCAACCAGATAGCAAATATCATAGGACCAACGAATTGGTTTTGCAATCTTACACAGCAAGCACAGAGGTAACATATGTGGCAGCTGTATGTGCACACCAGTAACAGTAACTTTGGATTTCCCTACTTGCTAACTTCTAACTACAATGAAGAGCAAATAAGTGTTTACGAAATGCACAAGGTATTTTGCGGCAATGTAACATACCCCTTTCCACCAATCATCGGAGGCAATAATGTTTCCAGTTTCAGGATCACGGCCAAGTCCGGTAGCGGATGACTGAAGGTGACACCAATTTGCATAACGACGCCGAGTGACATCCCACCAGTTTTTGATTTTTGACTTCGACAAATCCTTGTCCAGCTGTGCCTTCAACTTGAGTTGTATGTTGCGGTACCCAAATTGGTTGGGACCATTACCGGTGATACCTCCCGCACTTATCTCATCCCGACATATTTCTAGAAATGTGAGGAGGTCGAAGTTGCTGTACTTCTCCCGCATCTGGTGGCACAAATCACAGATTGGCATGACTAATCAAAGGGGAGTTTTCGATTTGTGGAGTGAACTAACCTTCGGTTTCGGGGCGTTCAGAGCGTCCCAGTCGAGGCAGCGAACGACGGTGGCGGGGCTTGCTTTCCAGACGAACACCCTAACCGCGTCTAGCGAGGAAGCACAGTTCTCTTGGAGCGCGAACGCAGCCACGTCAACGTCGTCGTCCGATGCCTTTACTCTCAAAGAGGCGTCGGAGTTGAGAGATCCGATGGAGCCTTGGACGGATGCCACCCGGGGGGGATTACAGCTGTTCCCCGCCAGCTTTGCGTACTCAGTTTGCCGGCGAGTAGCCAATCGCTCCGCCGAGTACGAACTGTCCGAGGAGCCGCGGCGAATGTGGCGCTTCCCCACCGATCTGATGGCCCCTTCCATGAAATAGGGGAGCTCACCGTGCTCTGTCCCCTCTATGGCAGACACCACACGAGCCACTAACCTGCTGAAACAGGGAGCAAAATTTGGAATCACCCCAAAGCGAAGCGGAAAAAATTGATTGTCCTAACTTTTCCCAAATCCAAGGCTACTGACCTCATGTGCAGCGATGACGACGAGAGGGGAATCAAATGTGGCGCCCGCTACAAGCTGGAAGTGCTTCGCGTGCCGAAGGAAGCGTGGACCCGCGCGTGGACTGCCGCGCTCCGCGTGGGGGGAAAAAAGCTGGCCGGACTCACGTGATTTCGAATCGCACTGATGAGAGCCCGCCTGCCGACGTTCCGGGCGGTGACGGTAGATCCAGGGTGGGGCGGCCGTAGGGAAGCCTACGGCGCGGTGCAGAGAGGGGGGACGGACAGGAGGACCGGCAGTGGAGGCTTCGGGACGCCGGCGCTGGGAAGGAGAGAGATGCAAAGGAGAGAGACGCGAGAGTGGGGAGCCTGGTCAACCACGCCACGATGCCGATGCGGAGGGGATGGGGAAAGGGGGTGGATTAATTGTCTAGTTCCGTTCGAACCTACTACAACATTTCGGCCACTTTATCCGCCGCTTGTTTCGTTCTCGAACAGAGCCTTAATTCATCAATGGTGGCGACGGCGGTGATGGACCCAACCAAGGGGCATACGGCCCATCTAAACCTCTGCATGCAGAAAGCCAAAAATAGGCCACACTTCTCCCTTCCCTCCCATCGATCGATCGATGATGTATCACACTCCTCCTCCGCTCACCTCACCTGAGATCGCCACCCATCGCCGGAGTTCATACCAAAAGAATCAAATCGATGGCGGCGACGGTGGTGACGGACCCACTGGCGGAGCTATGGAACCACACGATGTCGATGGACAAGACGCACCTGATGTGCTTCTACCCGGGCAAGATCACCATGGGCGGCCTCTGGACCGGCGACAACCCGCTCGACTTCTCCATCCCTCTCCTCCTCTTCCAGATCCTCCTCATCACCTCCACCACCCTCCTCCTCTCGCCTCTCCGCCTCCCTACCTACATCTCCCAGATCATCGGCGGCTTCCTCCTCGGCCCCTCCGTCCTGGGCAACCTCCCCCACTTCTCCGACCTAGTCTTCCCCATCCGCAGCCTCTTCGTCCTCGAGTCCATGGTCCTCCTCGGCCTCGTCTACTACACCTTCATCGTTGGGGTTGAGATCGAGGTGCCCGCCATCACCCGCGCCGGCCTCCGCAGCTTCGGCTTCGCCGTCGGCTGCGCGCTCCCGCCCTTCCTCGTCGGCGTCCTCACCGGCTACGTCGCGCTCAGCACCGACGACTCACGCAAGGGCGACACGTTCCTCAACAAGCTCTCCTTCCCCATCTTCCTCGGCTCCACCTTCTCCTCCACCGCCTTCTCCGTGCTCGCCCGCAACATCGCCGAGCTCAAGCTCGCCGGTACCGACGTCGGCCAGCTCACGCTCTCCGCCTCCCTCATCAACGACACATTCGCCTGGACCAGCCTCACCGTCGCCACGGTGCTCGGCCACTCACTCTGCACCATCCTACAGACGACGTGGACGCTCACGTCGGGCGTCGCCATCTTCGGCGCCAGCTACCTCCTGCTCCGCCCCATGCTGCTGAGGCTGGCGAGGCGCGCCGCCGAGGGGGAGGCGGTCGGCGAGGACCGCGAGTGCTGGATTCTGATCGGCGTCATGGTGGCGGCGCTCATGGCGGACGCGGGGGGCACGCACGCCATATTCGGCGCCTTTGTGTTCGGGCTCGCGGTGCCCAACGGGCCGGTCGGGATGGCGCTGGTGGAGAAGGTGGAGGACTTCGCGGTGGGGGCTCTCCTCCCGCTCTTCTTCTCCCTCAGCGGCCTCCGCACCGACACCGCCAAGATCACCAGCGTGCATTCCGCCGTGCTGCTCATGGTCGCCGCCATGGTCGCTGCGGTCTTGAAGGTCGCTGCAGCGGTCGGCGTCGCCGGTGTGTTCGGCATGCCGCTCAGTGACGGCACGTCCATCGGGCTGCTGCTCAACACCAAGGGGATCATCGAGCTCGTCATCCTCAACATTGCAAGGAACAAAGGGGTAATCCATAATTGAATTCTACTCCACCAGTTAATTAATTACTTCATTAGCAATGCACGTCGTGATTAACAAGTCATTAATTAAGGCAGATCATGAGTGACCAGTCGTTCACGGTGCTGGTGTTCGTGTCGGCGCTGATCACGGCGATGGTGAGCCCTTTCCTCGCCATGGTGGTGAAGCCGGCGCGGCGGCTCGTGTTCTACAAGCGGCGGACGGTGGCGTGGCCTCACCCGGAATCCGAGCTCCGCGTCCTCACCTGCGTCCACGTGCCACGCGACGTGCCCGCGCTACTCACGCTCCTCGACGTAGTGACGCCCTCCAGCCGCTCGCCCGTGGGCGTCCACGCCCTCCGCCTCATCGAGTTCGTGGGCCGCTCCTCCGCGCTCCTCCTCATCAACGCCTCCGCGCCGTCGTCGTCCTCCTACGACGCCTCCGTCCACGGGCGCAGCCACACGGAGATGCAGTTCAAGCACATCTCCCACGCCTTCGTGGCGTACGAGGAGCAGGCGGTGGGCGTGTCGGCGCGCACCATGGCGGCCGTGTCGCCGTACGCGTCGATGCACGAGGACATCACCTCCGCGGCGGAGAACCAGCACTCGGCGCTGATCCTGCTCCCGTTCCACAAGCACCGGTCGGTGGACGGCGGGCTGGAGGTGTCCCACCCGGCGATACAGTCGCTGAACTGCAGCGTGCAGAGCTTGTCGCCGTGCACGGTGGGCATCCTGGTGGACCGTGGGCTCGCGGCGGTGCCGGGGGGCGGGTACCGCGTGGTGGCGGTCTTCTTCGGCGGGAGCGACGACCAGGAGGTGGCTGCGCTGGCGACGCGGATGGTGAGGAACCCGACCATCGACCTGACGGTGCTCCGGTTCGTGCAAAAGGGAGGAAGCTTCACGGCGAGCGAGTTCGACGTGCTGAAAGAGCGGAAGGCCGACGAGGGGTGCCTGCGTGAGTTCCTGTAGAGGGCGAACGAGGGCGGCGGCGCGACGGTGGAGTACAGGGAGCGCGGCGTGTTGAACGCGAGCGAGATGGTGGGGGAGATACAGAGCGTGGAGGCGATGGGGAACAAGGACCACTACACCAGAACCCTACATCTGTGACGGCATACCAGTGACGGGCCTATGGGTTGGTCACAGATGACCGTCACCTTTGACGGGTCCTTATGTTTGCCGTCATCGGTGAGACATCTGGCTGCGGCCCGTCACAGGTATGACCTCACCTGTGACGGCTTGGAACCTTAAGCCGTCACTGAAATACCAGTGACGGCTTCTAACTACCTGGCCGTCACAGGTATCACCTCACCTGTGACGGCCAGAGAGTTAAAACCCGTCAAAGGTAATTGGCCGACATCTTTGACGGGCTATATTTATTTAACCCGTTTGAGGTGAGTTGGATCTCTATAAATACCATCTAACTGCCAACTGCTTTCCATCCCGACCAGTGCACTGCTCACAATTCGGTTGGGAGGGTAAGGGGGGCGAATTTGTGCTGAAATTAAAGGTAAAAAATACATTATTCTCCCTTCATTCCCAATTGATCATCATATAGTTTTTTTCCTATGTCGTTGATTGCAGATGAATCGTAGTTGGATGTACCATGTTCATCGTTCGTCTAAAGAGTATAGGGAGGGGGTCACTGAATTCGTCACATTTGCGGACAATGACAGAAAAAGCAGGATGGCCATGCACATATTGTGTCCATGTAACGACTGTAAGAATGAACAGATGTTCCATGATAGTTCAGATGNGCCGCTGGCCACGACCAAGCGTACTCCGTCCTCACGGTCACCTGGGATGGCTCAGCCGGCCAGACTCCCTTCAGCAGCCACCCAGCGTCCCTCGCCATTGGGGCGCTGCTCGACCTTCGTCCCCTCGGGCTCCATCTCTATTTTGTCTTTGTCTTTTCTGAAATTTTGGTTTGTCTGCTGCGTTCATGCCTAGCTAACAGAACCGGTCCTCTTGGTGAACAGGGTCTCAAGTATCGTTGGCTGACACAATAACCACTGGTGCACAAGGAAGCAAGGGTGCAAGATGAACCATGAGAACAAAGAAAGGAAGTGAGATGCAGCTGCAATAGCAAATAAATCTCTCGCTTATTTACCAGGAAAAGGTGAGCTGTATACAAATGCCATAACCGGGTTCTGCCAAAAAATATTTTATTGAAATTCGGGTTCAGGAATATTTTTTATTGAGATTTATAGTTTCATTCTTTTTTTACATATATAGTTACCGAAACTCCAGATGTCACATTGACAACTAAATGATTATCTCTTACAAAACAGGACCAATGTCTCCTGCATGGATCAATTTTCTCTGAGCCGCTTAAACATTTCTGCGCGCAAAGGGAATGCAGGTATGTGTAGCACCGACTTACTCACCCTGCATTTCTACAGCTGCATATAGTATAATTTTAATAGTATGATTGATTCAGTCTGCAGAGTCTAGCGTGCACAATCTGCATAACCCAGTGTGCACAATCTGAATAAAGTATAATTTAATTGCAAGATTGGTGTTCTTTTTGGGCATGCAAATTGATAAGAGTTTATTCATGTGTGTTGATGTTACCAGGGTATGAATTATGGGAAAGAAGTATGGCCTGTTGCCGAATTTTTTTAAAAAATATTATTATTTTAATGAAAAATCGCAAAAATAGTTGGCATCAAAAAAATATTATTATTTTAATGAAAAATCGCAAAAATAGTTGGCATCCGGATAAATTCGCAAAAGTAGGGGCCCATTGAACGACGGAGGATTGACAAGCCATGCAATCGAACGGCGCGCGTTCGACTGGTACCTGTCGAACTTCGGGCGTTCGACAGGGCCCACCGCAGGGCCTGTCGAATTGCGGCCATTCAACAGGCCCTCCGCATCGGCCCTGTCGAACAATGGGAGTTCGACAGGCCCCTTTATATCGCCTCCCCACCCAGCCGTGATTTGTAAAATTTCGGAAGAGGTTGAGGACCACATCACCGGTGCCGTCGCCATCACGTGGGAGAGCCAGCACCACCGGGACGGAAGGTGGGCGACGGCCGAGAGAAACAACGGTGTTTAAGGTATGCATTTTTAATCCCTAAGTATGAGGCTTATGAATTTTTAATCCGTAAGTATGAGGCTTGTGAAATTTTAATCCGTAAGTATGAGGCTTGTTATTTGTTAGTTGTTTCTCATTGTTGAATGTTAGTACGCATAATTTGTTAATCATTTCTCATTGTTCAATGTTAGTATATATAGTTAATTAGTTATATGTTGAAAATAGTTTGAAGTTATTATATATTTTCTGAGGTGATTAGCAATGTATTAATTTTTAAGTAGTGGTCATTGAGGAGAAATTAACATTGAGGGTTAGTAGAAATTGAAAGGAAGTTATATTTAAGTAGTGAAACTTAGTGCAGAGCTACGCCATTCGGCCGGTGGGAAGAGCTGCAAGGCTGGGGAGGAGATGTTCGCGACTGTGCAGAAGAGAGCAGCGACATTGAAGGTATAAATTCTAATCCCTAAGTACGACGCAAATATTTTTTGTTAATCATGGTTGGATGTTAGTGCATATACTATACTAGTAATGTATTGAAGTCAGTAGTAGGTTAGTACATAATTTTTGAGGTGAGTAGCAATGTATTAATTTTTAAGTATTGACCAAATAAACGTGGAGTATTAGGAATATTCGAGTATTAGTAGAAATTAACATGAAGATATTTATAAGTAGTGATTACTGAGGAGAAATTAACATGTGCTATTAGTAAAAATCGAAAGGAAGTTATATTTAAGTAGTGAAATTTAGTTAGATTACGTTAGAGCAATAATGTAACCATAGGTGAATTTATTGGGTAGTAACATAGTAAGACAATTTGGCATGTTATTTCAGGATGTCAGGTGATGTGCCCGTTCATGTGTACTATGGCGATGCTTTTATACAACTTTGTGATAGCAAGGTAGATTTGACTGTATATGTATCTGAAAGTGCATCTAGGCCCTTAATTGTTTTGATGATTAATGACAATGCGATTAGAGAGGACTAACAATTTTATTTAAGCAAATGTGAAGGATTGTTAGTCCGTGACGGTTTGTAGCGCAATGCATAACTCAAATAATACGAGAAAATCAAGAGTTGCGGCAATGATCAAAGATTGTATCGTTTATTTTTATCTCTTTGGGTCATTAGGAAAACCGCACTACTAAGAGGGATGATGCATTGACATATGAGGAGTGATGAAAGTGCTCAAAATCTTTTCAAAGAAAATATTTTTTCCCTCAGTTTCTGCTTTCTGGAAAATTTCGGAGTTGTCCGAAAATCATTTTCGGAACTTCCGAAATTTTACAGAACCGAGTTGTGCGTTCTGGAAATTTTCGGAGTTGTCCGAAAATAATTTTCGGAACTTCCGAAAATATACAGAACCAAGTTGTGTGTTCTGGAAATTTTCGGAGTTGTCCGAAAATTATTTTCGGAACTTCCGAAAATGTCTACGAACCAAATTTGCTTCTGGAAATTTTCGGACTTGTCCGAAATGGATTTTTGGAATTTCCGAAAATGTCCAGAAGGCATTCTTGGATCTGGAAATTTTCGGATATGTCCGAAATTAATTTTCGGAATTTCCGAAAATTGCAATTATTGTGCATAACGGGCAGATCTGGAGCTGTGGCTATAAATAGCCCCCCCTCTTCACTTGTGAAGGCTGCTGGAAAGATTGGATATTTTCGTGCCCTTGGCTTGTTCATCTCGCGATTCACTCTTGAGCCTTGCTTTCTTGTTTCCCCTTCTCACCCGTGCTCGAGTTGGATTTGGTGTGTGTGAGAGAGTTGTGGATTCAAGTTTGTTTGAGTGCTTGTTGACTTTGTGAAGATTTGTGAGCACTTGCATCATCTCCGTGAGTTCTTTGCATCATTTGTTGCTCTTGGAGGTTGAGGACTCCTAGGCGGCTAGGTGTCACTTCCGAGCCACTGATCTACTTGTGGTTGGCCGGAAGAAGTTTGTGAAGGTTGGATCTCACCTCCGAAAGGGAAGAGATACCACTAGTGGAAGGAGAAGTGCTTTGTGCAACCTCTCGAGGAAAGGGTTAGTGAAGACCCGGCTCTTTGTGGGCTCCTCAACGGAGAGTAGAATCCCCTCAAGGATTTGAACTCCGGGAACAACTCTTCGTGCTACAACGTTTGGTGATATTACTTTTCTCTTTCCTCTAGCTTTGCTTGATTGTGTCGCTATAGGTCTAGTTGCTGTTTGTGCTAGCCTTTTCTTGTTGTAGGCAACTAGATCTAGAGTTTACCTGAAAGTGCGCATACTCTGCTTTTTTCGGAACTTCCGAAAATCATTTTCAGAAATTCCGAAAATTCCTGCTTCCGCATTTACTTAAGTTATTGAATTAGCCTATTCACCCCCTGTGAGCCCCCGGTTTTGTATACCGGGAACCCCATGTGTATTACAATACCATTCCCTGGATCAGTAGATGGTACACACATGGCACAGTTGTATATCTCAAGCTGACATCGTCTTACAGGTCTTACAATATATTAATAATACAAGGGTAGCCCAAATGGAACCCGAATAGACCAAGCATGGTCGACAGCAACACAAAATACCAAAACAACTAAATGAAGTAGCGGAAGCGAAGCAGCGGCGGTCCATCTTATCCCACACGCATCGACTGGTGAACCTAGGTCCCTATTCCACCGTCCTCGGTAACTCCTTGCCAGCATAGCACATGTACAGGTCGACACCAACACCTTTCTAAAAGATGTAAATAAGCAAGAGTGAGTACCAACCGTACTCAGCAAGCCACCACTACAGAATGCATATAATGTTCATAGGGGTTCAAGGATGGCTTGGTTTATTTGCATAAAGCTAGTTTTCACAAATTATTTCACAAACCTATCCCACTACAGTTTTAACTGAAAACCACGTTAAGTTGAAGTTATCATTAACCTGCGAGGGTTCATCCACCTTCCCCAAGCCTCGCTTGGTCCGGTTTACCCTCGCATCCAATTTCCACA